>JAWPHD010012736.1:0-73645 GCA_037043455.1 Cyrtodaria siliqua
GCAAATATCCCTACCTACCGACCCACCCCTAAAAGCCATGAGTCGGAAACTGCAAACAAACAATTTTTTAATGGTGGCCTTAGTCATTACGAATCAATGCTGTACATTTGAAGTGGGCGGGGTATGATTCTAATGTGATACATTACTTGATTACAGCAACAGTACTTATAATTACCTCAAGCATGCAGTCTAGATACTGTCCAGGTCCCATGTATAGATTTCGGTGTGGTGTGGAGACATCTGTTTCTCTCTCAGTTTGTTGGATGTGGTTCCAAGCTCAGCTGGTCATATCTCAGACACAAACTATTATTATAAAGGCAGCTCACATGAAGGTTCGAGGTAATCCGAGACACTATTTACATAAATATATGTTGCCATGACATGATGTGTGCGGAAACGTTCAAATGAGTGTGTGTCGTTCCGAGTTGAATGGATTGTCTCCCATATTGAGAGTAACCACACTTCTTATGCATAACTCCATCCAAGGTGCTTCTTGTTGTAGAGTATACAGTCCGAATGTCTTGCACCATGTAGTCAATGTAACACTGTAAAATCATTAATCCACACTTGATGCCGTTTAACAATCCTCAAACTCACTTTTTTCCATTATGAATACTGTTTTTTTTCTTCAGAAAACACAAATCTGCATCAATCAGCTGCTCTTATAGAATGCATCTGCTGAACCGGATGAGGTTTGGTTTACGTCTCACAACACAGTTAATTTTACATTGCTCTACATGTACATATATGTACAAGCACCACTCTGGATCACTGTAGAACTTCCTGAATTTTCTTAAAAATACTTTCTTTGTGAAACTTGACGTCTGTTGCTCTAATTATTCAGCAAAAAAACACGGGGTTGACCAATTTGCTTTTTTTAAATATCAATAGTTTGAAGAGACCCTCTTGTATGTCTTAATTTCACTTTCATTTTCAAAGGTATTAAGACTTTTAGATCTGGGCTCAGAAACATTCAGGCAAATCCAAACTGTATGAAATCATGAACTTTTCCCATTCTTGTCACCTGCAACAAAAAACAGAAACTATTTGCAATGTGTATTTCATCCATTATTTTCTATAAGGCAAAAAAAATTAAAATGGTTTGTTTCCGCTAACGGCTTCAAAAAAATATAGGGTAAGTACATGTAGGTAGGCAAAACTTTTTATTAAGAAATAAACAAGAACCGAAAAACACAGAAAATCTTTTTAAGCGCCAGAAAGTTCCTACCGTGACTGGCAAGGGTAATATCTGTTTAGCGAGACATGTAGCTGGTTTACTGTAATACATATACATGTATGTATTATAATCTACCAAATGATGCCAAGGTTCTGGCAAGGAGTGTAGGATTTTACCAATTTCATGATACCAAAGTCTGCCAAAGATGTTGGTTTGTGAGTTACTAAATTCTGTAAACACCAACTCGATATTGATTTGCCCCTGAATCTTAGGAAATACAGTTCAGTCAGTCAGTTATCTGGCCTTTAATCATGCTAACAAACGAGGCAGGGCACAAAAATAACAGACAGGGATCACCCTAGGAGTGAATTTCAATGAGACATAATGTCCCATTTGCTTGATTTTAATGAGACATTCACCATTTTCATGAAACATTTCGGATGCGAAGCCGAACCATCAGTGGTTGTTCTTCGACCTCACGTAGCGCTGGAGGCCGCTATGCGGGTCTGGGGGCATGACCAAAGTTTATGAAATGGGTAACTTTGAATAAGTAAAAATACATGAATTTTCTGTACGATACTGATGAAATTTAGCAAATGAATAAGATAAAGATGATATATGAATACTACAAAATTTTGTTGTTGTAGCTTTATGGGATCATAATAAATTTCATCAGCAAAAAGATGTGCGTTTTCAAATGTACCGAGTGTATATTAATTGTTCGCCACTAGCGGTAATGTTGCCGCAAACACCATGGTAATCTTCGGTGAATTTGCCGCAAACTCTCCAAAAACCTATATATGTTTGCCAGAAGTTCGCTTCAAACATTTATTTATTTGGAACGTTCACCATAACATCACCACAAACTTACTTGCAGTATTTTTTGTTCGCCACAACATCGCGACAAACTTTACCATTCTGATTGTTTTATTGCACGCCGTAACATCATCACAAACTTTTCAGTTCAGATTTGCCGTTTCTTTATTCGCCACAACATCACGACAAACTTTTCCATTCTAATCTGCTGTATCTCTGTTCGCCAAAACATCATCGCAAAACTTAAACTTTATACAGAATTTTATTATTTCTGTGTTACTTATTACTTAAAGTGAAATTTGCATTTTATGTCAAAGGACCACTTGAACGAGTCATTTTGCTAAGTATACATTTTTAGTGGAACCATATTTCTTTCAGAATAAGCAAAATATTTATTATTGTGTTGCAAGAACATTTTTAAATACCAAACACCATGATAACTCCAACATTTAAACCTGAGAACAATTAAAATTGTATCGCAAGTGCAAAATGCAGTATTAATTTGCATTTATAACATGATGACAAGCCAATTTAATAGTTTTAAGTCATTCTGAATTTTCATTTAGTAGCTATCTACAAATTTAACAATATAACAATTTATATCTACTTTGAAATTTAAGTACACATACTTTAAATAACATGTATTTAAAAGTAATTCATGACAAAGATAATTAATGCTAATATCAGAAAAATATAAGTGTACAGTCGTGTGTATGTGTGTGTAGTTCTAAGGTTTATAGTCCCTCCGCCAACAAACTCAATGTGCCTTACTTAGGGCGCACCGAGATGGGTACAATAGAGTCTGGACTTTTAGAATGTATTTTTGAATTTTGAAGTTTACATAGGCCTTGCCAACAGGTCTGTTAAATGACTAAATATACATGTGCCAAAGACAGTGTACAGTCATTTAGAAACACCCAATTTATGATAGAGTGAAAAAGAAATGCTGGAACATAAAATTGCTCACTGGGTCAGTTAATTATTATTACCAGGTATTATGCAATTTCCTTTGATCTGAAGCAGTATCATGCAGTATCATGTAGAGGTTATACTATAAGAAACACATGACATTGTGTTCATGAAATTGTGGTCTTTTTGCATAAATATAGCCAGTTATCATGTAGCTGTATGAGTGAATATTCTGAAGAGGATGTTCCACACCTGTATATTGTAAGTTTATATTAACTGTTTTATTTTTATATGTCGCAAAATAGCAAGTTTTTCATCTTCAAAACCCCTGACCTCCAGAGGTAAATGTGTATATTTACGTTTGTGTGTCTGTCTAGGGTCTGGTGCTTATTCTAAGATATCCAGAAATGCAGAAATGACAGTGCTCGACATCTCCATAAAAATGAGTAATGCAGAAATTAATGCGCTCGACAGCTCTATGAAAATGGAAGTAATACAGAAATGACAGCGCTCGACATCTCAATGAAAATGGGCGTAATGCAGAAATGACAGCGCTCGACATCACTATGAAAATGGGAGTAAGGCATAAATGACAGCACTCGACAACTTTATGAAAATGAGATTAAGGCCAAATAAAATTATACCTGTGTTTACTGTTACGTTGTTAAAAAAAATAGGGTAGGTAGGTAGGCATTTTATTTAATTTTTTGGCGATGTTACATTTAAGGTGGCCATGAGCTTTGATGAATGGGAAAATGTGGTATTTTAAAAACTACAATAGATAACAATATGAAATTGTGTATGTTTTATTGTTTCCCAAAAGGCCTGACAACAACTGGCTCTTTTCCCAATGCAGGACTAGAAATTAACACTTTTAGTTTACTAGACCACCGGTCTAGTAGTTGGGTAAAATTGCTAGACCTTCTCAAAAATTACTAGCCCAATATAATATTCAATAGAAAATACTATTTTAAACGGGTTGATGCACCATTTTCAATGTATATTTTAAAGGGCTCTGAAAAACTTGAAAAAAGAATTATCAAAATGGGAGTAATGCAGAAATTACAGCACTCGACATCTCTATGAAAATAGGAGTAATGCAGAAATTACAGCGCTCCACATCTCCATGGAATTGAGAGTAATGCAGAAATGACAGCACTCGACATCTCTATGAAAATAGGAGTAATGCAGACATTACAGTGCTCGATATCTCCATGAAACTGGGAGTAATGCAGAAATTACAGCACTCGACATCTCTATGAAAATAGGAGTAATGCAGAAATGGCAGCGCTCGACATCTCTATGAAAATGAGAGTAATGCAGGAATGACGGAGCTCGACATCTCTAAGAAAATTGGAGTAATGCAGAAATGACAGCGCTCGACATCTCCAGGAAATTGAGAGTAATGCAGAAATGACAGTGCTCGACATTTCCATGAAAATGGGAGTAATGAGAGTGTCCAACATCTCCATGAAAATGAGAGTAATGCAGAAATGACAGCGCTTGACATCTCTTGACATGGGAGTAATGTGGAAAAAGACAACATTTGACATTCCCATGTAAATTAGAGTAATATTTGAATGAAAGTTAGGAGTTTTTGACATTTCCATGAAAATGAGCATAAACTTGCATTTTACACATGTCTGGATGTAATTTATTATTGTATGGCTTTGTCAACTTTGTAAGTTACGGATTAGGATAAATTTGTATTCCAGAATTTTAATTAACAGTATGAATTCTGCATAATATTCATTATTTTTTTAAACGGCGCACCATTGTTCTATTTTATAATTTCAGTCCTTTATTTATTTTGAAAAAGTTTGCCGCGATGTATTGGCGAACATTGCCGCAACTTTGCAGCAAACATCAGCACAAGCATCGCCAGATAGCTAGAACATTGCAGAGAAACATTTTATGCAAATGAAGTTTGCTGCAAAGTTGCCGCACACTTCTACTAGATGTAAATGAGTTCTGCGGCAAAGTTGTAGCAAACATTGCCAAAACATCACCAGAAGATTACAGCTAAAAGTGTTATGCAATGAAATTTGCTGCAAAGTTGCGGTACACTTTTCCCATGCAAATGAGGTCTGCGGCAAAGTTGCGCTGAACATCACCAGAAGCTCATTTGCATATTTGTTCGCTGCAACTTTGCCGCAGACCTCATTTGCATGGTAAAAATGTGCAGCAGCAAATATCCGCCAGAAGCCTATATTTTTGATAAGGACGAGCCTTCTCTGACCCTAAAAGCCCCCTTTTCTTCTTTCGTTTGCAGCTTTTCACAGCCGGATGAAATATCAAAATCGTAAAAAGGGCTGGTAAGGTCAGAGAAGGCTCGGATTATCAACGTATGAGCTCCATTTTATTAATTTTATGAGGGCTGTGCAATATAGAACAGGTGGTGAAAATATTCTACCCCGACCGGGACTTTATCTGAGGGTCTCTAGCTTGCATGGTCAGCCCCACCTGTAGCCCTTTTCACCTGAGCGTAGGACCATCAACCGATTTACAATTTTAAATGTAAAATACTGCAGTTGTTAACATTTTGGAAGATGATCGCGGTCTCATCACATTTAGGAACTGGGTGGCTAGCTGGGGTGGGGTGATCTGAAGGAACGCTCTACCGGGAGAAACAAACAACATGGGGGAGGGGTTTGCGGGGTGTTGTAAGTTATAGCACAGGAATTCGATATTGTAAGTTGTGTAGGAATAATAGTGGTTATAGGGTACTGTACGGATATATCTGCTGGAACTCTCTAAGAGGGATGAAGGGAACATAATATTTGGCTTACCTTGGTTAAGTTCGTGATCAATGTCGAAGTCCGCTCGAATTTCACCAAAATTATCTTGCAACCCGGTCGTGGAATTTCGACCACTGCAGAAAATGAATTCTCGCTCCATCCTGGCGAATCTCTGTCACACGCGCTCTCTCCCAGGCCCAGCGCGCCGTCAATGGCTTAAACAATTTGATCTATTGAGAACGTTCCGGCTAATTAATTAATTAATTTAGCTATACGCGAAGGAGTCTGGACTGAAAATAATAAAATGGCGCGCGAATGCGTCGTGTTTACTTTCTGTATAAATACGCGTTGCAGAATCTATGTTATTATTTGTAGTTAATAAAATATTTACATATTTTCTTTTTAATATCAATAAAAGATAAGTTTAAAATACGTCTTTAACAAAAATTATATTTAATTATAAGTATAATATCGAATAAGTATGATTAGTGAATATCTATTTCTTGTGTGTATGTTGTACGGCTTTGAATATGTTACGACGTCACAAAGTAGGCGGAGCTTACAAATTCGCACCGATGCTGCGTTCGTACCGACTGATATTTTATCCATTAACACACATTTTAAGTATAAAAAAAAAGAAACGTTTCATTGTAGATTTGGTAACAATTATATTGCGATAAAAACACAAAATGAAGCAATTTGAGTTAGATTTGACCGACTATAGTGATGACCCCAAGGTACCCCGTTTCGCCATATAGGCAAAGATGTGACCTTGGGGTCTTAAAGATAAGACCGTGTCCACGTAATGTTCTAGACAATTTTTGCTTCAAAGAAGATGAATATTTGAAAACAACAACGTTTTAAAAAACACACTATACTGAACAAAAACGTTTAGCATGACTTGTAAGTGACACAGATTGAACATTTATATAATTGTTTGAAGCTATTAGCAATGCTAGGTAAGGATGTTACTTTCCAAAATTTGTGTTGTTTTATTATTTTCTAAGCGAAGTATCAGAATTACCTCCCAAATATTAACAAGAGGTCAATGACCTTGAAGCTCTACTGATAGGTTTTTGAAAGTTAGATCAGCATTCCTGTGAAGTTTCATGAAAATCCGTCAAGTAGTTTTAGAGGAATAGTCTTCATTATATAACTCTATGTAAACAAAGATGGCTTCTGGCAGCCATGTTTAACGTCAAATCAAAATAATTTTTGACAAGGATCAACATCATGCCATTCTGATCACTTTAGAAAAAGTCCCATATCAATATCACTTATAGTTTTCAAGAAGTAGTCGCTACAAACTTGTATTTTGAACATTTCTATTTTTAGCCATGGTGACCATTTTGAATTTCCGGCCGACCTGAAATTTGGTAGGATCAATTAGACATCAAGAGCAACATTCATGTTAAGTTTCATGAAAATCCGTCGAGTAGTTACAGAGGAGTAGTCGCTACAAGTTTTTACTAGATAACTCTAGGTATGAAAGCACTAATTATTTTCCCCAAAGACACCAATGTTAAAGTGTCACATATTAATGATTTTCTGCAAATTCAACTCAAGTATGGATAATGCAGCAGTGTAATGTTCATATAGAAAACTATTTTTCCACTTGAAAAATCACCAGAAAACGTGGGGTCACAAGACATGTAAGAAAGTTCTTGTTTGTTTACTGAACAGGTCAAGGGTACAGCTATTTTTATTGATCGACTGTTTTCATTGCTAACAAAATGTAAGCATAGAGTTGAAATTTCGAAAATGTTCATCAGTGATCCAGTAAAACCAATTAATACGCTTCTTATACATATAACCACAAACTCGAATCGAAATGGGCAGTTTTCCCCTACTTATAATGCCCATTTCCATCATTCATGAAAATCCGTCTAGTAGTTTCAGAGGAGTAGTCGCTACAAGTTTTCATTATATAACTCTATGTAAACAAAGATGGCCGCTGGCAGCCATGTTTAACGTCGAATCAAAACCATTTTTGACAAGGACCAACATCATGTCATGCTGATCATTTTAGAAAAAGTCCCATATCAATATCACTTAGAGTTTTCAAGAAGTAGTCGCTACAAACTTGTTTTTTAAAACTCTATTTTTAGATTTGGCGGCCATCTTGGATTTCACATCAACATGAATTTTTACTAGGATCAACTAGACTTCATGGGCAACATTTCTGTAAAGTTTCATGAAAATCCATTCAGTAGTTTCAGAGAAGTAGTCGCTACTAAAAAAAGTTGACGGACAGACAGACGGACGACGGACGCCGCACCACGGCATAAGCTCTGCTGATCTCTTTTAAAATTACCTCCCTTTTCATTGAAATAAGAACGATTTTCGATAACCTATAACAGAATGTTTCCAACATATTTGTTTTATTTTTTATCACCGACTTTGTGTTTAAAAATGACGCTGTTGCATTATTATTGGTCATATCTATGTCACTATACCATTGAACCCAAACATACACGGCTTTGTATCTCGTCTATGGAATTGACATCCATTTTATGTGCTAAATTTATGTTGCTCAGTATATTATGGACCCAAAATCACACATTTGCCAGTTTCTACACCTTGATTCTTGTGTCTGTCCCTAGGCAGAGCCCAGTTGGCCTGGGGTTGGGGGGAGAAATTAAATAGCCCACTGTTATTCTCTACACGCATTTCAAATAGCTAACTGCAACCTAGTGTCCTGTTAACCTTAAAAGTGCATGTTTTTTCACACACTATTATATAATTAATGTCGTCATCAGAATTAATCAAAACGTCATAAGAACGTTAAAATGCATGCCGTTAATATTACGTCTTTATTCCTTGATGTTTTGTTTTTTTGAAAAACAAGTAAAACATTCCTTCGAAATGGGAGGAATTTTTGCCTATGGTTGCCTGGCACACTTATGCTTTATTAGAACTACACCCCAATGGCAAGAGCTAGATTACAAGATAGTGTTTTTGGAGATATACAACTGTAACGTAATGAAGACTATTCGACCCAATACCTTATAGACTGTAGGCCAGTCAGCAGTCTGTTTGTCGAGGTTGATGCATTGTGGGACATTATCACCTCCACAGGCTGTATGTGTGCCAGACGAACCTAACCAAGCTCATAACTGACCATAATCTAAGAAGTATTTGACCTATGTTCATGAAACTTCACACACATATTCCTCGTACCACACAGCATATTGTTACCTATGACCATTAACTTTGACTTTCATTTCAGCAGAGTTATGCCCCTTTTCATAAAACTTTAACTTGCAACCTAACCAAGCTCATAACTGACCATAATTTAAGAAGTATTTGACCTATGTTCATGAAACTGCACACACATATTCATCTTACCACACAGACTATTGTTACCTACAACCATTAACTCTGACTTTCATTTCAGCAGAGTTATGTCCCTTTTCATAAAACTTTAACCTGCAACCTAACGAAGCTCATAACTGACCATAACTTGAAAAGTATTTGACCTATGTTCATGAAACTTCAAACACATCTTCATCTTAACCAAAGAAATGTTGTTGCACATGTCCAATAACCCTGACTACATTTTTTAAAAGAGTTATGCCCCTTTTCATAAAATTTTAACTTGCAACCTAACCTAGCTCATAACCAGGCATAATATGAATCGTTATACAGTTAGTCCTTAGCAATTATCCAGTGCATATGTATGCTCCTTTTCATAAACATATGTGTCTATGTAAAAACATGCAAAGTCTCTACATACATTTTTGGACCCACGGGTTGCAGCCATCTTTGACCCCATGTACTTCAAATAAGCAAACTTGATAGACCAGGGGTCAACGATCATTAATAATAATCAAAAACAAGAGAATAAAAGGGCCTGTGGATTCTACAAGCTAAAATGTCTCTTATATCAAAGGGGTTTCATCATTAAATTCCTTTCAATACCCTTTTACCAGTGCAAAACACAACACCACCCTCGACTGAAATTTAAACCCATAACATCATGCTAAGAATTTAAAAGATGATTTTTTAAGTTTTCCGTGTATAAGTCTATGTAAAACATGCAAAATCTTTATAATTATACAAACTTCAGAAAAATTAACAAAAGAAAGTTTATGCAGTTCCAGAGAATAAGAATTTGTAAGTTTTTCTCTATACAAGTCATGTAAAACATGTGACTCCTGGGGCGGGGCCAAATGTGACCACAGGGTCACCATTTGAACAAACTTGGTAGAGGACCATAAGCTGATACTATATGTGATATATTAGAGCTCTGTGCCTTGTGGTTTCAGAGAAGAAGATTTTTTAAATTGTTTTCCTATATAAATCTATATAAAACTGTGACCCCGGGGCAGGGCCAAATTTGGCCCCAATGTCACCATTTGAACAAACTTAGTAGAGGACCATATGCTGATGCTACATGTAATTCATGAGAGCTCTATACCTTGTGGTTTCAGAGAAGAAGATTTGTTAATGTTTTTTCCTGTACTAGTCTATGAAAAACATGCAAAATTCCCCGGGGCACGGCCATTTTTGAACCCGGGGACTTCATTTGAACAAACTTGATAGTCTAGGCGATCATTTTAAAAGAAAAACTATTGAAATCTGGCTAGCGGTTCTTGAGAAGAAGATTTTTCAAGGTTTCGACCATATATGGTAATGGTGGCCATCTTGGATGTCGCGCTGACCTAATGTTAACAAATCTAAAAAGCATTCATCTAAGGATCATCCTTGTGAAGATGGGTCAAAATTGCCCAAGCGGTTTCTGAGGAGAAGTCGTTTGAAGCAAAACTTAACAACGACGACGGACGGACGACGAACGAAGAAGTTCGGCTCAGGTGATCTAAAAATGGTGGGGACACAAGCAGTTAATAATGAACAATAAGAGCTTATATCAAAGGTTCGTTCTAAACTTGGCATTTCCTTCAAGCGTTAATGATTTGAGCTAGCAGTGACTTATAGCAGGGGTTTGTGGTGGACGAAAAAGTTTGCTTCAGGTGAAGAGTCAGTAAGCGATGCTGTACAATCTGGACAGCCTAAGACTGCATGCAACCTTCAAGTATGTAGTGTCTAAGGTGTGAACTATAATTTAGGACAAGATACATGCGTCAAATTGCACATTTAGTAGGGGTATCAATATCCGCTTTTACACTTACTCTGAGAAGAATTTTGAAAGTTAGGAAAATATTTTGGTCGCTCACGCATATGAATGACCAAAAAAGTTGCTAAAAACACTTCCAAAATATGAAAGTTTAAAAATGATGGTAGCAAGTGATAAAACTTGGGTGTACTTTTGCGAGAGACAACAAAAGGTAGGTAATAAGATTTGGGAAACCAGACATGGAAAGAGATCAGTCATTGACAAAAGGACGCAAAGTTAAAATGTAACTATGCTTCCATATACCCCATACTCCCGTAACTGTGCTTCCATATACCCCATACTCCCGTAACTGTCCGTCCATATACTCCATACTCCCGTAACTGTCTTTCCATATACCCCATACTCCCGTAACTGTCCTTCCATACACACCATACTCCTGTAACTGTCCTTCCATACACCCCATACTCCCGTAACTGTCCTTCCTTACACCCCATACTCCCGTAACTGTCCTTCCATACACCCCATACTCCCGTGACTGTCCTTCCATATACCCCATACTCCCGTAACTGTCCTTCCATACACCCCATACTCCCGTAACTGTCCTTCCATACACCCCATACTCCCGTAACTGTCCTTCCATATACCCCATACTCCTGTAACTGTCCTTCCATACACCCCATACTCCTGAGACCTTGCACCCTGAGACTTTTTTTATTTTCCCCAAAATAAAATGGTTCCTATTTGATCAAAGACGTCATTTAGACAAGGTCTTCAAGACACATGAAACCACACTCATGAAACTTGAGATCTAGGCTGTCCATGGTGAGAAGATGATCCTGGTATATTTTGGGGTCAATAGGTTCAAGGTTAAGGTCATTATGACCCGATAATGAAAACCGTTGTCATCTTTATTACTCTTCAAGATGCATAGGCAAGCTTAACACACCTCACAGGTACACATGTATGGTCCCAGCGTTGGTATGTCAGTCAGCCTTTCTGGACAACAGTTTTAGTTAAACCAGAGTTTTGAAATTTGACTGCAAGGTAGAAGTCAGTTATCATATTGTAATAGGACTCAGTTGCGGCGTAAAGAAATATAAAAGTTTATAAGTCCGTTACTACTGTCTCACCGCAGAGCTAGCTGTTACGGTGATATCTGTAGTCCACTTCACATGCAATTCAATTCTTTTTTAGTGATAATGGCCACCGGCCCATACACATATAAGCATATAATACATAATCAATATAACATGATTTGGTTAATGAACATCAAAAACATGTTTTGTTTTCTTTTCTCAAATGCAAATGCATAATATATAAACATCGCTAAATTAATAATGACATTTCATTTTGTCGAAGACATAAGTAAATAAAATGTGTGTATATTAGGTTGTTCATAATATTTCCTTTGCAAATACAATACTCTTAAGTCATTATACAATGAACATCGCAAAAGAAATGGTATTCGGTTTCAATATCCTCTTTACAATATATACAAATACGCTGCTCTCTATGCCTTCCTTTTTCAATAAATAAACTATATGATGATGTACGTAAAGACACATACGCAGCTCTAAACTTTATGTATGTTAGAACATTTAGATAGTTTTCGAATTTAAAATCATTCTTAAAATGGTTGTAATAAAACCGGTTTTTATTGCCTTGTGTGCCTTATGGGGTGTATCTGTCTCAACTTATTCGTTTTTCTAGAGCTTGTACTCGAGTTGAGGACTTTAATATTCGTAATCTTTGTATAACTAAAAAGTTACTCAATCAGGATTACCGTTACCATAAACTTCGTAAAACCTTTGCAAAATTTTATTATCGTAACCCTGATCTTCTTTCCAAATATAAATGTAATTTAAGGACTCTTCTGCGACAAGGACTATCACAACCTGACTTCTATGGTGATGTGATTTATAGACTTCGTAAGATTCTTGATCATGATCACTTTCATACTATCTTTGTTAAACTTGTTAAAAAGTTTATCAAAAGAGGTTATGACCCTATCATTTTGCAACGTACTGCTTGGTGGTGGACCCTTTTACAGTTCGCCACTATGCTTTCCTCTTTAATTGTACGATGACCGGACAGGCTGTGGACCCTATGATGACGCCTACCTAAAGCCCATTGGGGAGGTGGCGTTTGATGTCTGTCCAAGATCGTTCTTGTCGTGCCCTTAATGGTGTATTCTCTTACTGCTCTGGCTTCTGCCAAGTCACTGAGTACCTTCATTGTGGCTTTCTAGGCTATTGTTTTTTTGTATTATATTTACACGAGCATATTTGTGTTTTACTTTTATTGCCTATTGATGCTGCCTTGTTGGTTAGAGATTAGATCATGGCGGGGATTTCTTTATTTACACTGTCCTGTTTTAATGGGATGACAGTAGGGTAAGTGTGAGGGTTGGTGCACCCTAGAACCGGTTTAAAACCCCAGTGGCCTACTTTGCCATTGACCGTTCCATGGCGGTAGTCCTATTGTCAACCCTTTTGTGTTTGTGATGTCTTTTGCATTTTTTATTACTTTTGCCTTTTCGTTTGTCTGTTTGCGTGTTTGTTTTTGTGTTTTGTGGTTGACTGTCGTCCTTGAATGCTGCTTTCCCTGTCCGATATTTTTATCCTTCTTTGTACCATCTGAGACCACTTTTGTAAGTATTGATCTTTTAGTCTTGTTTCATATCGGCTTATAAACAACTGTTCATTTTCCACACTTTGCCTCTCCCAAATACATCCAAAACTATTTGAATATAGATTCATTTTCAGCTTTGTAACCCAATTGTTAGAACCATAACTATCTAAGTTTCTAAGCATATTATAACATTTTTTTACATATCTATCATCTGGCATGTTTAATATTTTAATCCAATACTTGATGATCTTTTTGTGCGCTGTTATATACATAGGATATCTTTCGCAATTACCTACAACTACAGCATTACACGCTTTTAGTGAAGCTGACATAAATCGTTTGCATGCGTAAATATGCACTCGTTCAATTGATTCTATATACTGCAGTCCCCATATCTCAGCACCATATAATAGTATTGGTCTTATTTTTGTTTCAAACAATTTAAAATACACATGCTGAGGCATTGGACAACGAAGACAATAAAGAAATTTAAACTCGTTTTGCTTTTGTTGCGAGATTTTCCGTCATTTGAAACATAGACAATCGGCACGAAAAATGTAATCCAACATAGCTAAATCCATTTACAGTGTCAATCTGTTTTTCCAGGAATATTTCTGTAGTGTCTGGAGACAACTGGATTCCATGGGTGCCACAATTTAAAGTATTGGGCTAAGCACACATCCTTGACGAAGTCCTATTGGACAGACAAATGAATTCGTAAGCGTATTATGACTTACTCGAACACTTGCTTTAACATGTTTGTATATACATTTTATAGACTTGTATAGACGCCCTTTAAGTCCTTGTCTTTGTAGCAACGTAAACTATTTATTTCTCACAACGGAGTCAAATGCGTTTATAAAAACTACAAAAGCTACATATATTGTTTTTCCTTTCTTACATAAATATTTACTAATGAGAGCATATAATATAAAGTCATTGTCAATAGTCGAATAACCGGAACGAAATCCACCCTGTGCCTCTGCTATTTTATCAAAAATCAATGCGTAAAATGTCACTCGTTTAGCTAGGATACTAATATAAACTTTGCTAAATAAAAGTCTAACAAGGCTATACCCCGGTAGTTGTCCGGATCATTAATTGGCCCCTTCTTGTGCAAAGGTATCAGAATAGATTCTGCCCAACTGTTTGGGAATTCACCTGATACAAACAACCTGTTGAATAGCTTAAGCAGGTACGGCATTATAATATCTATACTGTATATAAAATGTTCAGAAATTAGAATACCAGCAGAAGCCTTATTCTTCTTCAGATGTTGCACTGCACTTAAAATCTCATCGAACGATATTTCAGAATTAAATATAATGTCTTCTATCTCTGTTATTGGAGTATCATCATTTAAGGCAAACTCGATGTCATTATCATTATTATCATCAATGTCAAACTGATTATATAACTGGCTGAACTGATTAAACCACTCAGATTCTGATATTCGAGGCTTTGAAGTTTTACTTGAAGCACATTGCTTAACTTTATTCCAGAACGTCCTCGGATTTTCTATTGATGCAACAATGTCATCTAAAGTTGATATGTTATAACATCTCTTTTTTGTTTGACACATGTTTTTAAAATTCCGCTTAGACGAAAGATAAGTTTGTAAGTCTTCCTCTGACCTAGATTCTCTAAACAGTCGTAGACACCAGTTTGTAATACGTTTAAGACGATGACACTCTTTGTCAAACCATTTATTGATATTATTCCTGCCACTGACATACTTTTTAAATCTCTTAAAATTGACACATGCTTCTTCGATGATCTTCACGAAATCAAAGATAATAGTATTTATGTTCACATTTGGTCATCCATTAACAGAGCAAGAGTATCAAAATAACCATTTAATACATATTGTTCAAGTACCATTTTATAATCACTCTCATTTTATTCATTCAAAATATACTTGTAAGCACCACTTTCTTGTTCATCATTGTCAATGCTTTGTAAATTAATATTACATGAAAGCAAACATGTCAATGGTAGATATTTACATTCCGTTCTTTCTGCTACATTAAAGTCCGCAATTTGTTCAGCCAAATTCGTAGATATCAAGAAATAGTCAATAACGCTACACCCATTTGAACTAACATATGTAAAATGGCCAATTCCTTTATCACCACCAAAACGTCCGTTTACAATATATAAACTGTACACTTGACAAAATTATATTAGTTCTCGACCAAATTTATTAGTTTTATCATCACATGAAACTCTCTCAATATTACCTATATGATCATTTAGTAACTCATCGTATTCATTTAAATCAGGAATGTTTTGTTCCAGACACGTTGCATCGCCTATATTACAGTTCTTGCATTGAAATCACCAGACAACAACACATTACACTCGGTATGCCGCGACTGTATGTCAGTAAACTCAATTCCCATGCTATGAAAACCTGAACCATTACATTGAGTATGACAAGGAGAACCTTCAGGTGGTAGGTAAACACTAATATATATAAGGTCTTTTTCCCATTTAAAATTGTCTTTATCAAATTTAATAACTACTCCAAATTCAAAGTTCATAGAGATTTGAATTGCAGAAGACGCATATATATTTTTAACAAATATTACAACGCCGCCCATATTGCGACCACCTTTTCGTGATACTTTAGCAGAACAAAAATAGCATTTAAAATTTGGAAAAAGATTTTCATTGCCTTATCTACCTCCCATGTTTCTAACTATGATATAACATCAAACTGTTCGACATATCTCAATACATCGCTATCATTTAAAATATTGTTTACAATGTTTCAACATACAAAGGAAATAGTGTCATGGCCGGTATATGTAGGGCGTTGACCGGATCGTTATATTTCTGAACCACTGTCCTCATCTTCACTCAACGAGCCGATAAGTATATTACCAAGAGCTGGAGAGTTAGAACGGAGACCTTCATTTTCAACATTTTGGGTTTCCATAGTGTAATGTTATTCGTTATATTATATGTTGACAATCAAGGCCGATGATGGTGGATAGAAATAACCACTAACACTACGTGTCACAGCCATGATGTTTAATTCTAAAACTGCCCAAGCGGTTCTGTCATGCGCATACAATGGTATATCGAGTATGATAGATAAGACTAGCCTCAGAGAACGTAAACAGAGCACACATTACTACACATAGGAAGTACATCACCTGTAGAATGTGTGTCTTTGTTTTCGGTATTTTTTCGAAAACCTCGCCTGAATACCCTCGTTTTAATATTTCCTTCCTCAGAGTGTATTTCATACGTATACAAGACACCATTTTTAAAGTATCCACCGAGACCTCGTTTATTTGCAGACTTTAATTGCTCTCTTTGTTTACTTGTAAGGTCATTTGCAATACGGATACATGTACCTATAGAACGCAAGGGGTTGCGGCCTGAAAATAGTTTAATTTTATCTTGCCACTTCGAAAATCGTACAATCAACATTCGCGGTTTGTCGTTAGTTGTAGAACCAACACGATATGCACTTTGTATCAATTCCTTATTCCATGCTACTTCTGGACAGGCAATTTTAAGAATACTTTCAATCACCCGGGATTTAATATTTCCATTATTTTCATCGGGGCTTTCATCTAGACCAAATACACGCAGTACATCTTTTCGCCCCTGTGACTCTAGGTAGTCAACACTGTGTTCTAAATATTCAACTGCGTCGCTTTTTCTGTCAAGTTCCATTTGTAACGCGTCAATATCTGATTGCAATATTTCATTTTCATGGGATAGATTTTCAAATTTAAATTCCATGTCCGTTAATCGTTTTTCAAAAGAAACCTGTTTTGATTCGACACTTTTGACTGCCGTTCTGATAGTATTGACTTCTACTTTTACGTTTACCATTTCTTGTTTTACCAACGTAACCTCTTCCTTGACACCTCGAATTTCTGCAGATGAACTCAATTTTAAAGCCTCACTTGCTCCAAGAATCATATTCGTTTCTTCAGAAGGACCAGGATTCAACTCGACATCGGAGGATAGCAATAGCATACTTCGAGCATAAACTATATATGTACTCATGTAACATTCGCCGTTCCAACCGGTGCATGTTCCTAGCGAAGGCATTAAACCCATCCAAGCGTCAGAAGTTATAGTGTGTCGTTCTTCGCCAAACTCACCAATAAATGCATACTGATCGCGTACGTAGTCAAAACACCACCGCAGCAAATACTATACTTGTAATTATCAGGAAGCAATTAAACGTTCTAAAGTGAACATCGGTTTGTGAGGTATATGGTGTGTAGATATTTGAAGATTCAGCATGATCTTTGGAACCTCTATCTAAATGTTGTCCATTACGAGCTCGGTACAACGCTATGTCAATGCCCATCTTATATTATTTATATTATTGTGTATGTGCTTCAGTAGAATTTTCATTGAGTGGCAATCCACGTGTAATCCATTGGCAATCAATGGCAATCCATTGAATTGTGCCCTCACACTTGCTTGCACTTGGACAATGGGTTTTGTTACGGGTTTTTGTAGGTCGCTCACAAGTGTCACAGTATACCTTTGATATATTTTATGTGCTT
Source organism: Cyrtodaria siliqua (assembly GCA_037043455.1). Classification (NCBI taxonomy): domain Eukaryota; kingdom Metazoa; phylum Mollusca; class Bivalvia; order Adapedonta; family Hiatellidae; genus Cyrtodaria; species Cyrtodaria siliqua. The sequence continues at coordinate 17,890 of JAWPHD010012736.1, forward strand.
TTTTTAACAAGAAAATGTTAGTGTATTATAATAGTTCAGATAATATAGAAACCACAATGTAGAAGCTTGTTTCATTACCTTCACATCGATATAAAATTTGTCCGATAATCCCGTTTTGAAAAACACGAAATCACATAAAAACTATCCTGTGATGTAAACACTGACCGTCCATCACCAAACCATGTGATTCATGCAAGGGGTCCCGAGTTCAAACCCGCTGAGTTCCTAAATATTTGTGTGTAATTTTTCCGGTGCAATTATTGGTGGAGAATCCGGGTAGACATTGTATGAGGTTATGCCCAGATGTCTATATCATTGTATATGTTGTTGTTTATATGTTGTGTGATATTTGAAGATTTCAAACATCAAAAATAAAAAGGTTGGAGGTATGTAATAGGACTCAGCTGGGGGTATGTAAATAGATAAGTTTATAAGTCCGTTACTACTGTCTCACCACAAGGCTAGCTGTTATGGCGATATCGGTAGATCGTCCACTTCACATGCAAGGGGTCCCGAGTTCAAACCCGCTGTGTGCCTAAACATGTGTGTGTAATTTTTCTGGTCCGATTACAATACATATCATGTTATATACAGTTCACTCAGATTATTGCTCCAATAAATATACTGCTCTGAATAAAACTGATATTAACCATTGTTTAATTTTCAGGATCAAGCGCATTGTGGCAGTGTTTGTTCCCGGTCTACAGTGAGCAGTGTCCAACTGCACAGCATTAAGATCAGTATGCAGGGAACCACTGTGCATTATAAGAGGATCCTTGTCACCGCAGCATCTGCAAAACTGAAGAAAAAGAAAGAAAAACAAGCTTCTAATAATCCACATGACAGCTCCACCTGTGTACCCCACAAGGTAAATAACTCTAAGATAATGGATAGTACTAGTAGAAGACCGAAAGTCCACAGTCCAAGGGAAAATGTCTGATCAATAAAAAACAAGATTCAAGCATACACAGAAGACAGCATAAAGGTCAAATGGAGAAGTTCCACAGATCTCACACTGATTCTAGACACAAACACAGCAAAATGGATACAAGACCTATATATTACAGTTGTTCCCCAATCCCAGAAAATGGGCACTCATTCTCTACTGTACCTGGTAGGGAGGTTTTATGTTTACCAGAAATGAAACCAGGATGCAAGCACTCGGTGAGAGAGGATGCTTATATACCAGAACACGAGCAGGGACACAGCCAGTCAGTGAGACAGGGCTCCTATTGGGCCGAAATAGAGCAGGAGAGGAACCAGTCTGCTGATGAGGGTTTATATTTTTCTGATGTAGATCTGAAAAAGAGTAACCAGGATGATGACATAGATGTCACGTACGACAGTGAGCCTGTATGTGGCAGAAAACCAGCAACATACTATGGGAACAGGTTGTCTGACTCGCATTCACATCACAGCAACTCTTCCACGGGTATTTTAAGTCGTGGTAACAGTCCAGTGAGTGCTGGTCACCAGGTTGATGCGAGAAATGTGAAGTTACACCAAGAATTGGGTGGACACCCGCCAAGTTATGAGTGTGGCACAGGGTATTGCGAACAGCGACGAGACCAACCGTACATGTAAGAGATATGCTGAATGAGAAAACATTTAAACAATGACTGGGATTACAATTGGACCCAAACACTCTGGACACTCATTAATGTCGGACACCTAATTAATTGAAGAAAATAATAAAACAAATATTCGGACATTTTAAGAAATCAATCATATTTTTATAATTTTGATGGTTAATAAATTCGGACATCTGGAAAAGAAGAACCTTTCGCCGAAAATAACAGGTTAAAATTCCGATCAACAACTTTTTCTAATTTCATCGAGATAATTAAAAACATAGCCAGCAAATTACGCTACAATGAATTTAATTGGGTAAAAAGCTTGTTTGTCGCGATGCAATTAGACGTTAAATAAAGGTTATGATCATGTTTTTTACTGTTATAATTGACCAATGTTGAAAACAATTACACGATTACTGACCATGCCATAAATAAACATTCATAGATTATGCGTAATCGGTCACGTATACAAGCAGTTTGAAACATTGTTGTAAACCACCATTTTTAATTTACATTACGTGGTCCGAGTATTACCTTTCTTACCCCATCCAACCCCTTTTCCAAGAAGCGAAAACAGGGTTGACTAGGGTATGAAAGTAAACCTTCATTTCGGCTTCAAAAGGTTGCATATTGTAAACTTAAAACATTTGATAGGTAATTTTAATCAGGTTATCACATTGTTTTAGTAGAAATGTTTTTAAACGTGTTTTATTGTCGAAATATCCATTATAAAATCATGCTAATATAAGCTTTCCCATCGCTTAATGGAATTAAGGCGGGACCACGTAATGAGGGGTTTTCGGTTGCCGCTACGGTAGTGAGTGGGCCATTCCATTATCTGTCATAGACATGTTACTGCGTAACAGTCGGTTAATCAAAGGACTAACCCACCCTCAAAAACATCAGCAGCGCTTACTTGTCGGTCAACTTCAAAAGATTATAGAAATATGTGCGTTTAAAGTGTATCCGTACTGTAGCAGTTTATTGGTTTGTCAAACGTGTAGTTATAGACAATTTATAGAACAGCGGATATCATTTACGATAAGTCATGAATGGATGTATTACCAAAATTACCATAAACAAAGAATGTGAGATTGCCTTGTACATCATAATTAACATACTGCACTATGCCCTGTGGAATGTTAAATTACTGTTCTTGTGAAAAAAACTCGGACATTGGCAAATATACGCTAATTTTGGAAGAGGTTGTATTTTTGGATACCAAAATCTTTTATACTTTTTTATCCCATCTGAACATCTAAAGTAAATATGGTAATTGCTTAGTAATGCTTACAAATTTTTTTCTAAAAAACTTTTTTCATGTCATGGGTGTTCATTAAATTCATATGAACAAATAAGAAATTAATTTAATAATTACCTCGGACATCTGAACACAATAACTTCAGTCAACAGTTTCAGGTTTTTACCAAATTTGATTTGAAGTTTTGTTAAAATGAGATTTTAGACAATGAGCACAATTGTTCCACGCATTTAGGAGTTACTGCCCTTGATAATTGAAAAATAGACACATTTTAGCTTGTGAATGTTAGCGAATATGGTAAGCATTAATTATAAAACGTTCCCATATTCGTTTGATTCAAGTTTTCCACAATAAGATCTCATAAGGTTTGACATTGACCAGAACCGATAGATGCTTTGTGGAGTTATTGACTTCGAATATTGGAAAATAAGAAGAAAAAACTGTTTGTTTATTATAAACACAAGAAGTACACAATTTGTCACAGTTTCCAATTTTTACAAAATTTGATATTAAGAAGATAACCCGTCAAATAATGGCAAAATTACTCTGCAAAACCTTTTATCAAAAATCTGTCCTGGTGTTCAGGTCATATAATAATGTGTATATGCCGATAAAAGGTTCTTTAATATACCCGTGATTGAATATGCGTAAAATGAATTATGAGTTGGAAACTCTTAATTCAACGTTTCCGTTTTGGGGTTTGGCCTGGCTGGTTAAAGCTGTTTATATCGTGTCTAAAGAGTTTGGATTCTCAAAATATATTTACCTCATCATCTGTAGGCTGTTATTGGTGGGATAGCAACTTTAAATAAGCAAATATTTGTTTATGAACTGGTAACACCAGTAAACGGTTTGGAATTTCTTATCACATCCTTAGCAGCTTTATGAGGTGAAACTGTGGGTTTACATGTTCCAGGTCACAGGTTGTTTGGTTCAGAACTCCTGAGCCACTTGAGGTAATGGGATGTTATCAAAGTGGCAATATCAAAAATATAAAGTTATTGAACGGAACGGCATATAACCGACCTCATTTGATAAACTTTATTATTTCAGAATCGTAATATGTGATATCCATGATGTATATATGTTGTTGTACTGGTTAATTAATGTCAACCACCTCAGCTGGCCCTCTGACAGTACAACTGACCTCTCCCGGTATTCTCGGGTCAATGCTACGAACCAATGAACACCAAGTGTGACGTAGGACCAACAGTGACCATGTGAAGAGGCTCTCTTCGCTTCCAACCACCAACCTATCCAGACGTCTCCGACCTATACGGACAGGAACGGTACTAGGACGAGAGCATTACCAATCAGGTAAGTAGACCGTTTACTTACTTGTAATCATATAGACCCTTAGGGCCTATATAACAAGTGGCGCTGCGACGAATAATTGGGCGCGGTTTACTTTTTTTGAATGAAAGTCACTCGCCATTTTTGTTTGACTTGCACAGTTTCGTTCCGTCGAAACAAGTTTGTCAGTCATTTTAAATAGATTTTCTACAGACATTATCGACTAGTAGATAGTGATAAAATTAGGTTTACTAAGTTATTTTCGGCTAAAATATATTTTTAGTCTGAATATTACTGAATTCTCCCAAGCATGTGGCAACTTCCGGTGTAATTTTTTACACCGTCACCGCTTGGGTGAAAACAGTGTTATTAGTTTTCGCGGAAGAACGTTTCTGCGATTTCTATTAAAATTCCTTTAATAAATTGTTCATTTCTTATATAATTTATATTATGTCACTTACAATGTTATCCGGCCAAGCTTTAAACGTTTATACGGCCACCAAAGAAGAGTTGGAGACTCTCAAAGGTGTCGAAAAACACACGGCTGCTCTGCTATCGAATCTCAGAGAAGAAGTAAAGGCCGGAAACAGGCAACCAATATCAGTTAATGATCTGCCAACCACAAATATCAGGAAAGAAACCCGGGAAGAGTAGAGGTACCAGAAGGGTACATTCTGGAAAACCTGTCATAGACTATGACAAGGCTCATAGAGAATTATTGGCTCTGATGGATGCAAGATATATATGTATTATGGGTGTTCTGGCTCACAAGTAAATTATTATATTACCTCTTAATTCAGCATATCAAAAACATCCTACCGAACAACGTAAAAAATCAAAACAAAAAACTTGCACAAGTATCTACCTTCACTCACCTAACTTTTTTACAAAACTTTTGAAAGGTACCCTGAAAATTAAAAATTAAAAATCAAGATACAAACAATTAAACTTTAAATACACAATACGTCTTAATCTTAAACACTCTTTATTATAATCTTTATGATACCAATAATCATTACATTTTCTAAGTGTCGCAGCACCACATTTACAACAAATTTGAAATTGAGCTGTAGTGCCCAAACCACAATTTAAACAAGGTAAAATTTTAGAAGTCTTCATTCTATTTTTATGAGTTTTACAATAGTAAGAACCCTTAACAGGCGTTTTATCACAAATACCGTTAGAACTGATTTTTAGAAACTGACATAGAATCATTGTGTTATATTTATAACAATAATTATTTATATTAAATAAAAATATTATTTTAGTTACAAAGAAAAGAAATAAAATGAGTGACGCAAAAGATACTATAAATAATTTACTATCCCTGTACAACACAGGTATAATAAATAAAGAAGCATTAAACATAGCACTCAAAGCAATAGGAGATCAAAAAGAATTAGAACAAGTTAAGGAAGAAAACAAAGCCTTGAAAATAAGGGCAACTACCAGCCAATCTTTTGAAAATCTTAAGAAAAGAAGAAAACTTAAAAAACTTAAGAAACGGCAAGTTAAAAAAGAATTAAACCAAGTTAAACAAGATGATACAAAAAACAAAGAGATAAAGTAATTCGAGAACTAAAACAAAATCAAAAAGAAGAAAAAGAAGAAGATGAATTAAAACTAGTGGATAATCCTATGTGTGGCTTCTTCAAATCTTACGAAGCTGATGCCACAAGATATAAAGATCCAGATGTACTTTTAATTGATAAAAAATCACAAATACAAAAACAAGTCTTTAAAGACATCAAAGCCATGAAAGGATTAAGATTTGCAATAGGTCTTACAATAAACATGTTTAAAGATGATGGAGCAAAAATAGAGCATATTACAGCTGTTTTACATAGTGACCAATATGCTTTATTAAAAGCATCCAAAGAAAAAAAATCAAATTTCTATAACAAAGCATCTGCAGAATTACATCAATCAATAGAAAAAATTTACAAATAAAGCATCAGGATTAGAAATAGATTACTGTGTCAAAATATACTTAAACATAACAAAATTCAAAAAATTTAAAGGTTCATCATACATGCCACTACCAAAAATACTAGCTGATAAAAAGGCAATTATTAATGTAAAAAATCTAGATAACAAGTGTTTTCTACATGCTATAAATTCAGCCCTGCATCCTGTAAGTAAAAACTCAGATAGATTATCACAATACCCACCATTAGACTTTAACATAAAAGGTATAGATTTTCCCACCCCTTTAAATCAAATAAGCAAATTTGAAACTCAAAATAACCTTGCAATTAATGTTTACGGTTGTATTGCAAGTAAAAATAAAATTAAGTCATTTCCATACTACATATCTGAACAACCTAAAGAAGTAAAAAGAATTAATCTTATCCTGACAACAGAAGACTTAAATGACATAGAAGACAATAAAACAAATAATCATTATTGTTGGATTAAAAACTTAAACAGATTTTTAAGTGATCATAACAGCCACAGCTCACAAACTGAATATTGTGATAGATGTTGCTGGGGATTTTCAAGTAAAAGAATCTTAGAAAAACACTTAGAAGATTGTGAAGGAATCAATAAAAAAACATGCAGAATCGAAATGCCTACAAAAGAAAAAAGTAAAGTAATGTTTAAAAATCATCAAAACAAAATCCCAGTTCCTTATATAATTTATGCTGATTTTGAAAGCATAGTTATTCCTTCAAATGAAAATTCAAATCAAGACTTAAACCAAAATGAAGAACAAAATAAAGAAGAAAATGAAGAGTCCAAAAAAAATATTAGCATAGATTCAAAAGGCAATAAAATTAAAGACGGTTCTAAAGAATTTAAAGAAAACCAAGCACAAAAAACAAAAGTAACAAGCACACAAAAAGCATGTGGATTTGGTTACAAAGGTAAGATTTGACAAAGGATTTGACAAAACAACAGTACAAGTTTACAGAGGTGAAAATACAGCTGAAATATTTTTACAAAAAATGGAAGAAGAAAAGATATTTAAGTACCCAAAATTTAAAGTCTTAACTGATCAAAACGACAAAGATTTTGAAGGAGCTACAAAATGTTGGGTTTGTGAGAAAAAATTTAGAAAATGCAAGACAAACATAAAAATCAAAGATCACAATCATTTTACAGGAATATATAGAGGTGCAATACATATGAATTGTTACAAAAATTCAATCCAGATAAAACTGTAATTCCTGTTATATTTCATGGATTAAAATGTTACGATTCTCACTTAATAATGCAGCAAATTCACAAAATGTCAGGACAAATAACAGTGATACCAAACAACTCTGAAAAATACATATCTTTTAGTGTAGGTCAATTGAGATTCTTAGATTCTTACCAATTTATGAATTTTCCACTTGCTGACTTGCTGACTTGGTTGATAACTTAAAAAAAGAAAACTTTAAATTAACCAAAGAAGAATTTAAAGATAACTTTGATATAATGATTAAAAAAGGAGTTTACCCTTTTGAATATATGGATTCTTTTGAAAGATTTGAAGAACCAGAATTGCCTGAAATTTCAAAATTTTATAGAAAATTATCGGAAAGTAGAATAAGTGAAGAAGAATACAAATATGCACAAAATGTTTACAAATTGACAGGATGTAAAAACTTAGGTGATTATCATGATATTTACTTAAAATCTGATGTTACTTTACTTGCAGATGTGTTTGAATCTTTTAGAAAACAATGTATGAATACTTATCATTTAGATCCTGCTTATTACTAAACTTCACCTTGTTTAAGTTGGGACGCCTTATTAAAAATTTCAAAAATAGAATTAGAACTTCTGACAGACCTTGATATGCATTTATTCGTAGAAAAAAGAATGAGGGGTGGAATAAGTATGGTTTCTCATCTTTATGCCAAAGCTAACAATCCTTTAGTTGAAGGCTATGACAACACAAAGAAAAATGACTATTTAATGTATAACGATGCTAATAATTTATATGGATGGGCAATGGTTCAACCGTTACCTTTTTGAGGATTTAAGTGGGTTAGTGTTTAAGAGGCTTTTAACATGGCAGACTTAAAGAAAATCTAAAAAGAAGGCAAAGGTCAAATGATAGAATGTGATTTAAAATATCCTTCACATTTACATGAAATACATAATGATTATCCACTTGCACCTGAGAAAATAGCAATAAAAAAAGAATGGTTATCTGATTATCAATTAGGGTTGTTACAATCTGACAGTGTAATTAATAACGCTCAGCTAGTTCCAAATTTGATGGACAAAACTAAGTATGTTTTGCATCACAGAAATTTACAGTTATACTTAGATTTAGGCATGGAAGTTACGAAAATTCACAGAATTTTAGAGTTTGATGAGAAACCTTGGATGGCTTCGTATATAAATATGAATACAGAATTAAGAGCACAATGTAAAACAAAATTTGGTAAGAACTTTTACAAATTAATGAATAACTCTGTATTTGGGAAAACAATGGAGAATCTAAGAAATAGGACAGATATCAAATTAGTTAAAACAGATGGGTCTGAAAATGAAAAAATAAGAAAAATAGTAAACAAACCTAATTTTAATAGACGTATCAAGTTTTCAGATGAGTTATCAGCTTTACATGTTAATAGATCTGTTTTGACTTTAAACAAACCAATATATGTTGGTATGTCTGTGTTAGATTTGTCAAAATATATGATGTATGATTGGTATTATAATTTTTTAAAGGTGAAGTATGGAAATAAGTGTAAAATGCTTTATACTGATACAGATTCAATTTTAGCTTTGATAGAAACAGAAGATGTTTACAAAGATATGTGGGATTCTAAAGAGCAATTTGATTTCTGTGATTATAAACCTGAGTCTTCTTATTTTAGTGAGCATAATGCTAAAGTTTTGGGGAAGATGAAAGATGAATGTAATGGTGTTGCTATTGCAAAATATATTGGATTAAGGCCTAAATTATATACAGTTTTAAAGGCTGATGAAAAGTTGATAAAAAAAGGGAAATGTATAAAAGAATACGTGCTTAAGAAAAATATTAACTTTGAACATTATGAAAAATGCTTATTTGATAAAACAACTTACACGCACGATATGAACCTTTTAAGAACTGTGAAACATCAAATTTACGGAGTTACAGTTAGTAAGGTTTCTTTGAGTCCCTTTTATGCTAAAAGACGTGTGAGAGATTGCGGGGTTGCTACGGATGCATACGGTTACAACCCTTAGTTTGGTTTTTGGTTTGGTTTTGTTTTGTTAAAGTTGTTGTTTGTATTACTTGTGCTAGTGGTAGTAATACTGACAATAATTTTAATAATGCTAACAGTAAAATCACTCCGAGTTAGTTTGGATTTTAGGTCAGTTCTTCCAGATCATTTTAAAATCACTTTAACTCTTTTTAGTTCTCCTGAATCATTTTTAAATCACTTTAACTCTTTTAAAACTCTTCTCAAATAGGGTTTGTTTGTTTTTTTAATTTGAAATCAATAATTTTAGTAATTGGTGTAAGTAAAATTAATCCGGTTTAATCTGATTTTTAGTTTGAACTCTTTTTAATTCATTTTAATTCTTCTGAACTCTTTTAACCGATACTCAAATGATACTCAAATGATACTCAAATGATACTTAAACACGTTTAAAAAAAACTTCAAGTGAGTTCATAAAGGAAGACTGAAAGCGATCGCGATAAAGGTATAGAAAATAAAAACAAAAGAAACAAGCTGCAAACTATGTTATTATGTGTTTGTTTTTTTTTCATATTTTCCGTACATGTAGTATAAAATTTCATCTACCAAAGATATTTTTATCTACATAAAAAAATAAGCCGTAAAAGCATGGAACTCAAAAATAACCCATGTTGTAATATCCAAGTTTATAATAGCTTATTCTATAATTTCCAATGAATTACGTCGTCAAAAATCTGTTGCACCTCCTTAAAAATCAAACGGGTCTGGTACTTTTTTAAAAATACTTGGTTTTGTTGGTGCTGGTATTTCTGGTTTGGTCTCTACATGCTTCCAAGTTTTACATAGCACTTGCCATACAGCAAAACCAGTAATGGCACAATATACAACTGTTTTGGTAAAATCTGTGTATTCTTGCATAGTCTTCGTTACGTCTTCCAGTTTATAGGATTCTGTATTTTCTTTTTCCAATATAGATGTATCTGTCTCTGACACAGCATCTAGAGAATCCAGTATATTTTGCATTAGTTCTGTTTGTCTATCCATCTTTGTCTCTATCTGCCCTAATCTTGCATAGAAATCATCTACAACAACTTCTCTCTGCGGGACGTATGGTTCTATTTCTTGTAATTTAGGAGAGTCTGGAGATCTTTTGTAATCCTTTCTACTATAGTTTTTGCATCCCATAATCTTTGCAATCTCCCCCAACCAATATTATACTTTTTTTGTATCTCTGACGCAGACAAAACACCTTTTGATTTTTTTTATCTCCTCAATGTCTTCCAAAGAAAGTTTAGTTTTTCCCATTTTTCTTGTATATGTATAAAAAAAAAAAAAAAAAAATAGAGTATGAAATTAAAACAAGCTATAATGGGCTACAATGAGCTAAATACAACACTAAAATGGATTACAGCAGAATTAAAATGGGTTGCGGGAGAACTAAAATGGATTGCAGTGGAGTATAAGACCAAAACATGCTATAAAGAGCTATAATAAAATAAATTGCTTGTAACAATGCTAAATACAGCACTAAAGTGGATTAAAACAGAATTAAAATGGATTACAGTGGAGTATAGATGATTAAAACGATAGTGTGGTAGAGCGGTATAAAACTATAAATTATGCATATATGGGAGTTATGACGTTTATAGCAATTTTTGCAATATCTTATAAGCCTTCGTCTGGTTTAAATGCATCATATAATTCAAATAATTTAAATAGTGCAGAACCTTTGCCAGAACCTGTACAACCTGTACAACAGGTAAAATATAGAAGTGATAGTCCTTTTGATTTTTAATTTTTAATTTTCAGGGTACCTTTCAAATGTTTTGTAAAAAAGTAAGGTGAGTGAAGGTAGATACTTGTGCAAGTTTGTTTTTTTTGATTTTTAACGTTGTTCGGTAGGATGTTTTTGATATGCTGAATTAAGAGGTAATATAATAATTTACTTGTGAGCCAGAACACCCATAATACATATATATGCAAGAGTTACCAGTAACTCGGTGAGGCTCGACCAAATGGCTGCCCAATGTCAGACCGACCATAAAAAGATCTTGCATGAAAGCCAAGAACTGGCTTTACGATTGCACAATAAATATAGTGCCATCGAGGACAGAGTTTACTCTTTCTCTGAAGCCTTAGAGAAAAGAAACACAGAATTATTTGCTGCGCAATCAGTTGCTCATGCATCCCTGGCAGAAAGGGTAGATACCATTTCGGAAAATATATCCGATTTGAACTACCGCTTTGTGACGAATTACCAGTTGGCCGAAGTAAAAGAGAATTTAGGGCAGGAATATAGCGCCTTATGCCAAGAAGTAGGCGTTAAAATTAATGAAGGCCAACAGAATAATCGTGAGCAGTGCGATAACCTATATGAGAGGTTTGTACACCTCGAAGGCACAATCCAAGCCTTACAGTCTTCTTCTAAAAGGTTTCTTGCAAAGGAAACAACCATTATTACTGCACCCACCACCACAATACCAGAAATTAAAGATGAGAGTAGGGATTTTCTAACACGCATGCAAATTTCTGGTGTGATGCCCTCAAATGGAATATATAAAGCTAAAACATCATCACGGGCGGCCACAAATGGCAAGCCTGTTGAGGATGGTGACACAGCTGGGGCAGATAAACATACTCCGCAAGACAATTCCAGGGACTATTCCTCCCCTGCGCAGCAACGTCAAAGTAAATTGTCCCCAGAGCCGCGACGCCAAAGTAAGTCACCCTCTGAGACGCGACGCCAAAATAAATTGTCCCCTGAGCCGCGACGCCAAAGTAAGTCACCCTCTGGGACGCGACGCCAAAGTAGGTCACCCCGACCCCCTAAAATGGAGATTTTTACAAGAGACCCCAAGAAAATGACTTGGCTATCGTTCAATGCTAGATTTGAACGGACGGCTACAAGAAGGGGCTGGTCAGACAAAAAGAAACTTGACAAATTATTTGATTGTTTCGGGGAGACCGCCCTAGAATATGCATATCGTTCAAAGCAAAGCGATAATTATACGCATCTTTCCAACGAATTAGGGTTAAGGTTCAATCTCAAGGATGCCCCGATAGCTGCTAGGCAAAAATTGCATATGATAAAACAAGGGGATGACGAATCGTTGGAGGAGTTTTTACAAAAGGTCATCACAATGACATTTGATGGGTTCGAGTCCGCTGACAACAGCACATTCCAGCAATTAGCTACTGAGGCCTTCTTGCGCGGTTGTCGTCACAAGGAGGCCGCAGTGGTAGTTATGAATGCTGGCCCTACAACCATACAAGATGCCTGTAAAAGGATCAAGAACTATGTTGCCAATAACAAAGTTGTATTTGGCAGCAAAGTTTCTTTTAAACAAAATGCTTTCACTCTTGATGAGGAACAGAGGATAGCAAATATTGAGAAGGAAGTAGCCACCATGAGCTATAAATATAGGTCAGATGGACGTCAAGGTCATCCTTATCTTGAAATGCAATTAGGCCCACAATCTACCTAACCCCTCTATTATGAGAAGAACAGATCACCACAGCGTCCTCTTCCCACATATTATGACAGAAATAGATCACCACAACAACCACCTTCCCCATACGATGATAGAAATATGTCCCCACACTATGATAGAAATAGGTCACCACAAACACCCCCCACCCCATATGTTGATAGAAATAGATCACCAAACCCTAGTTAACAGTACAGGCCTAGAGGTCCATCCCCTATGCCATATCAAGGTCAAAGTGCATATGCTAATAGGGGTCGATCCCCCATACCTTATCAAAATCAGCAGTCATATAATAGAGGTCGATCCCCAATACCTTATCAAAGTCAGCAGTCATATGATAGAAGTCATTCCCCATCACAAGGTCAGAGATCATATGGAGATCGGTCATATAGAGGTCAGTCACCTAGTCGAGGTCAAAGGACACAGTATGATAACAGAGGTCGTTCTCCTATATCTAACCTAGGTCAAAGGTAAAATACTTACCCTGGCCAGGGAACATATGGCAATAGATCCGCACCTACATATGAAACAAATATGGGGCCACAGTCAAATTCCGTTGGGGCCCATGTTCGCCATACCATTATAGGTCAAGGTCATCAAGATCATACTATCCTCACCAGCAACCAGTCACCTGTAGTAGATAAATTAAACTCCAACGGACTGGGTGCTCCAACGGCCAGCCCTTAGTCCAACCTTGTTTGGGTCGTGATAATGAAGCAGTGGAGGTGTCCATAATTCTGACAAAAGGTATGGTCGTCTCCATTCCAATATTAATGAATGGGACATTTGTGAAGGCAATAGTAGATAGTGGCGCAATGGTGACTCTAGTTAATGAGGATTTTTTTAGGCAGAATGTGGGGTACTATGAGATTAGGGGGAAGTGCAAATTAAAAGGCATTGGTACAAATCCTATTTACGGACAACTAGTCGACAATGTTCCTCTCACAGTAGGAACCAGAACGTTTTTACACAGAGTGTGTATAGCTCCGATCACGGATACATGCATTTTAGGATTAGACTTTTTGAAGCCAACAAGCTGCATAATAAATTTGGGTAATGACACAGTCATTTTTGGGGATGAGGTTATTTCAGCTAGTATTGAAACTACTGCCGTTTTAAAAGTTTCTCGAGTTGTAATTTCTAAAAGAACTGTGATACCCCCCCCCCCCCCCCCCCCCCCCCACTTTAGATGGGACTTTCATAGTGGAACCATTGCCACTTAAAAATACTTTAATATCAACAGTGTGTGGTACTGGATCATCCCTCACAGTAAAAGTTATTAATGATTCAGAAACTTATATCACATTTAGAAAAGGGAAAACAATAGGTAATGCAGAGTCGGCTCTCCTAATTTTTCCGCCGAAACCGGAGACAGTGAAATACTCTGTCAATAAATTCTCAAACGAGGACTGCAATTTGAATGACGTATCTGAAGAAGAGATATCAAATGATTTGCCTATTCACTTAGTAGATATGTATAAAAAGTCGTGCATCACGTTGTCAATTACAGAAAAGTTGAAATTTAAAAAATTACTGTTGGAGTTTCCGGATGTGTTTTCTAAGACCGACATGGACTTGGGGTGTCTCAAATTGAGACCACCAATGAAATCCCGGTCAAAGAAAAATTCAGACGGACCCCACTGATGTTTCAAAAACAGGAAAAAGAGTATCTTGATAACCTCTTAGATCAAGGAGTAATAGAGCCATCTGCATCAGAGTGGTCATCAGCTCCTGTTTTGGTGCGGAAAAAGACTGAAGAGTTGAGATACTGCATTGATTTTAGAGCTCTAAATGATAAAACTGTCAAGGATAGCTTCAATATACCTCTAATAGAGGAGTGCATGGACTCACTCTATGGCAAATCACTATTTTGTTTGCTTGACCTTTGTAGTGGGTTTTATTAAATACCATTAGAAACCGACTCAAAGAGGAAGACATCATTTGGTACACGCTATGGCTCTTTCCAATGGACAAGAATGCCTATGGGACTTTGCAACTCGCCAGCCACTTTTCAAAGGGCCATGCAACTTGTCCTAAAGGGCCTAACTTGGGAAGAGTTGTTAGTGTATCTGGATGACATCATTATCCTTGGAACTGATTTCGAAGGAACGCTAGGGACATTACGCAAAGTATTTCTACGATTTCGAGTAGCGAACTTGAAGTTAAAACCACGTAAGTGTCAATTCTTTAAGACCGAAATCGAATTCCTAGGTAAAGTAGTCAGTGAACATGGAATTAATATATCACCCGATAAAGCTGAAGCTGTAAAAAATTGGATACGGCCCATAAACGTGCGACAATTGCAATCTTTTCTCGGGTTCATGAATTACCATCGCAGCCACATGCAAAATTTTGCCCAAACTTCAGCGGTACTTTATGAGTTGACCAGCTCAAAAAACTTTCTATGGGAGGACAAACATGAGAGAGCATTTACAACTCTCAAGAATATCGCAGTTTCTGCACCACTTTTATCTCACCCATCACCAAACGGTTTGTTTATTTTAGATACCGACGCGTCCGGCTATCAGATAGGTGCAGAATTATCTCAAGTTCAGAATGGTATTGTTAAACCGATTTGTTACGCAAGCCACGTGCTGACAAAACAACACCGTTATTACTGTACTACGCGCAAAGAATTACTTGCTGTAGTAAAGTTTTGTCGACAATTTAGACATTATTTATTAGGCAATTTCTTTCTGATCCGGACGGATCACAATAGTCTGGTTTGGTTGACTCGGTTCAAACATATAGAAGGACAACTAGCTAGATGGTTAGAAGAACTATCCCAATATAATATGAAAATCATACATCGTACGGGCAAAGAACACACTAACGCGGATGCGCTAAGTCGTATGGAAGATCTTGTCCAAAGTTGTGACTGTTACACTGCAGGTTCGGACGTCGACAACCTTCACTGGAGAGGTTGTGCTTTCTGTCGCCGCGCGCATAAACAATGGGCTCGTTTTAATGACGATGTAGACGACGTCGTGCCCCTGGCTGTCCGGAGTATATCAGTTCTAGCAGATACCGGGGATGGACATATTGACCATATATAGAACCTAGTTCAAACTGGGTGGATAATTTATCATGTGCACAATTACGAAACGCACATTTAAATGACCCTAACATCGGTCTTGTCATGCATTGGTTAGAACACATGTATAACCCTTTAACCAGAGAGCTTAAACTCTGTAGCCCTGGAACCCGTGCATTATGGTTAACAAAAAGCCAACTGGTACTGGTAAACGGAGTTCTGTATTATTTATGGGAATCTCCAGACATGTTGGTATCTTCTGACCCATTAGTTGTTCCCAAGGAATTACAAGAAAAAGTATTGTTCTTTTGTCATGATACAAAACAGTCTGGTCATTTAGGGCAGGATAAGACACTAGACAGATTAAGGAACCGATTATACTGGTATGGAATGTCTAGGGCAGTATCATTTACGTAAAAAATTGCTCTACTTGTAATAACCAATATAAAAAGGGCAATCGAACAGCTAGGGATGAATTGTGTTCTTATCATGCAGGCTACCCCACGGAGAGGGTTCATCTCGACATTGTAGGACCTTTTCACAAGAGTCAATCGGGCAATAAGTACATTCTTGTCATGGTGGACCAATTTACCAAGTGGGTCGAATTGGCTGCTTTGCCTGAGCAGAACGCAAAATTAACAGCGAAGGCGTTTCTAGAGCACTTTATAGTGTCATTTGGTTGCCCATTGGAGATTCACACTGACCAGGGTAGGAATTTCGAGAGCAATTTATTTCAGGCATTCTGTGAAGTCCTGAAAATTGCAAAGACAAGGACTACTCCTTATCACCTCTCGGGAAACGGCCAGTGTGAGATTTTCAATAGGACGATCTTGCAAATGATAAGAAGCTATGTCAGTCGTGGTTTAAAGGATTGGGATGAGCAGTTGCCCTTGATAGGTATGGCCCTTAACTCCATGAGGAACAAGACCACTGGGTTCTCAGATAATATGTTAATGCTGGGGAGTGAGACAACCCATTGATCTCATACTAGTTCAAGTCAAAATGACTCCCCTCGACCCCAGTGGCTGGGTTGAAACTCTACTCAAGAATTTAGACCAGGTGCACACCCTAGCCCGTAAACAGATTGGAAAAACCCAACTCCGGCAAAAACGCGACTACGATTTGCGTATTCGGACAAACACATACGAAACTGGTGATGTAGTCTATATGATAGTCTCTTCTGGAAAAATCGGTGTAAGTAAAAAGCTGAGACCTCCATGGAGTGGACCTTATCTGGTTGTGCGCGCCCGACCTCCTCTATCCGACATAAGTAATCAGAAAAAGACCATGTTGGTCCATCATGACAGGTTAAAACCTTGCAATGACGCGAACCTTCCACTATGGTTACAAAGACGAAGGCATAGCCTTCTTAAATTACTGCCTATACTACCGGATCAAGAGGATGAGCAAGTCACGGACCTGCCCTTGTTACCTTTAGATCAAAAATTAGGACAGGAACCCCTAGTTGACTCAAATGCCACCTGGCCCAATATGTTGCGGGATGATCCAGACGTTACCTTGCCCTATATGTGGGGGGGAAGAAGATGTGGACGCCTCCAGTGCTTCGTTTTTCCCCCCAGATCCCTCGGATGACCCGGACATAGATAACCCCAATGTTCCAATATTTCACTTAAACTCCCTAGATGATCTAGATGGGGTTCCCAGTGGTCCTATGCCGGACGACATGAAATCGCGTTCTGGTAGACCCATCAAGTTACCAGCCCGATATCTGGAATATTTCCGTCATCTCAGTCATATGGATGGTAATGGTAGCTCTGATCAGCTTGTACGTTTCGTCGGGGCATTGAAGATTGAAAACAGAAGAAACAACCAAAAGGAAAATAATCGGTATAAAAACGAAAGCAATTTCTCAGAAAATTGCGTTTACTTCCTTATGGCATTGGAGATGCGCACGCATACTGTCGCATAATAAATTATTTAAAAAATGACACTGTTATGATGTCATATTTTTATCACATCAGTGACCACAATTATATACCTTGATAATATAGTTTAACAAAAGGGAGGCAACTCGCATAACCTGTATCTGTTTGATTTATACAGAGTTACCATTTGTCTTAGTGAAAAAATTGACGTCGTGGAAAAGATTAAATGGGCGTAACCAGGCGCATTGTTGTAGCGAATCCATTGTTGAAGTGAATTGGAACAATGCAAACATACAGTTTTTACAATGAATTTGTTGAATAGATTGCAAACATGTTTTTAATTTATAAAATATTACTCTATCATGAACTAGTTGAATCTATCACTTGTTAAAAAATATGACGAAAACGGGGCTTGTAAAACAAAATGATTTCTCAGTCTATTTGTAAAAAGGCCACGTGCCACTTCGATAATTTATATAAACAAAATTCTTTGGTGTCCAATTTACTGGAAGAGGTAACCTAATAGAAAGTAGAGTAAAAATTGCCAGGATACATAGATTTTTCTGGAAAATTAGTTAATGTATACATAAATGAAGGAAAGTGGCCCTAAACAGTATAGACACAATATAGACGAAACCCAAAACTGAAACGTCAGATTAAGAGTAACCAACTCGTAATTCCTTTTAAGAATATTCAGTCTCGGGTATTTTATGTACCGTAAACCTATACTTTTAGTCGGCACATATACATCATTTTTAGCACGACTATTCGAAGAATAAGAGAGCTTATGTAGTCGGCGTCGGTGTCCCACATCAAGGTTTGCATGTAACCTGTGTTTACAAGTCTATATCTCTTACATTTCTTATCCTAGCACAACCAAATTAGGCCATGGGCTTCCTTATATCATTATCTTAAGGGCTGCATAAGCAATTTTGGTTCCTGTAACCCATGGTTCCCATGGAACCCAAATTATGATGGCCAATAAAATGCGTCCCTTTTCACATAAGATTTTGCGTGTAAGCTGTGTTTACAAGTCTATATCTCTTACATTTCTTACTCTAGCACAACCAGATGTGGCCATTAGCTTCCTTATAGCATTATCTTAAGGGCTGCTTAAGTAATTTTGGTTCCTCTAACCCCTGGGCTCCCATTGAACCCAAATTCTGATGCCCTTAAAATGTGTCTGTTTCACATCAAATTTTGCGTGTAAGCTGTGTTTACAGGTCTATATCTCTTACATTTCTTGTCCTAGCTGAACTAAATTTGGGAATTGGTTTCCTTATAGTATGTTGTAAAGGGTTAAGTAAGTAATTTTGTCTTCTGCAAAATCTGGGCTTCCATGGAACCCAAAATGTGATGGCGCATAAAATGTGCAATAATGGGCAGATCTAGGGTTGCATGTAAGCATGTATATACCTATAATTTTGGTTTGGGATTTCTTATAGCATTATGCATCTTATTCATATCTCACCGATATTGGGACATGGGCTCCCTCCTCCATCCCCGCCTCCACTCCCTCCTCCACCTCCGCTCCCACGCCTTCTACCCCCACTCCCTCCACCCCCCACCCACCACACACTTGAAATCTTTTTTTTTTTTCTTTTTTTTTTTACATATTTCTGTGTTGCTTATGTCAATTCTTACACATGTTGCCCCCCCCCCCCCCACCGCCCCCACACACCCCCACCCCCACTCGAAAATGGAATATTTATTTTTTTATTTTTTACATATTTCTGCGTTGTTTTGGTCAATTCTTACATAGCTTCTTACACATATTGTTGCCCCCTCCCCTACCAACCCCCGCCTCCCCACGTCCCACCCTCATTCACCCCACTCGAAACTGGATATATATAATTTTTTATACATATTTCTATGTTGTTTTGGTCAATTCTTACACATAGCTATGTTGCCCCCTCCCACCCCACCCCCCTCCCCACCCACCCCCACTCCCCAATAATTCCAAACTGGAATATTTGTATTTAATTTGGATTATTTCACATATTTCTGTGTTCTGTGTTCTTACACATAGCTTATTATACATATATGTTGCCCCCCCCCATCAAATGCCTCTCCCATACCCCGACCCCCCCCCACCCCCCCCCCCACCCCCCAAACCCCCAAACACTCGAAACTCGATTTTTTAAAATTTATTTTTACATATTTCTGTGTTGTTTTTGTCAACTCTTACACATAGCCATGTTGCCCCCCACCCCCACCCTCCATGCCCCCCCCCCACCCCCCAATCGAAACTGGAATATTTTTTATTTTGTTTTACATATTTCTCTGTTGTTTTGGTCAATTCTTACACATAGCTTCTTACATAGCTTCTTACACATATATGTTTCCCTCACCCCCATCCCCCACCCTCACCCCCACCCCGTCCTCACCCCCATCCCACCCCCACCTCTTGCCCACCCCCATATTTCTGTGTTGTTTTGGTCAATTCTTACACATAGCTATGTTGCCACCCCCCTCCATCCCCACCCCCAGCACCCCCCCACTCGAAACTCTATTTGTTGTTTGTTTTACACATATATAGCTATATTGGATGCGCAACCGCGCGCCCCCCCCCCCCCCCCCCACACACACACACAAACACACACTCCACATCCCCCAACCCCTTTTGGTTTATGATCTCCCCTCACATGTGGACAGGGAGAGGGGAATTGTTTTAATTTTATCTTCCATTATTTGGATGTTTAATATATTAATCTGAACGCAATCATTTACATATAAAATAATTTATATTAAATTCAGATACACAGATGAAATATCAATAAAAAAAATGAAATGAGGCCACAATAAAAATTGCCAGATATCAGCTCCCTCCCCGAGTTGCCTTTCGATCACAAATTTCTTTAAAATGACAGCAATTTTGGATTAAACAGATACAAATAATAAAATTTCACACAATTTTATATCGGCCCGAGGTTTTATACAAGCCCCATCGCCCAACCCCACCCCACATTGTTTTAGCCTTGTTTTCTGATGGTATATACTAGCTATATAATTTATTATTCTCTGAAAAATCGAATAGTCGAGCTGAGCTGTTCTCCGACAGCTCTTGTTTTACCTAACCACATGGATAGATTTTGTATAAAGTTATTTTGTAGTTTAATTTTGCTGTTACTTGGCGGGTTATAATTAGTGCCTTTAATATGTGATATACATGGTGTCCATCTCTTTGATAGGGCTGGCGAGGCGCAGTCGGTAGCGCGGCGGATTTGTAACCGGAGGCCCCGGGTTCAATCCTCCGTGGTGCCACTGAGTTCCGTCGGTGTGTTCTTGGGCAAGACACTTTCCCTCAGCCTCGTCCGTCGTAAACCGGGCGGTCACGTGTATCGGTCTATCCTCCGAGCACGTAAAATAACCATAGGAATCTATTCGATAATAAGAGTAGGGCATGTTCCCGGATTCCTATGTATCCTTCCCCTCTCTCTGGGGTAGCTCTAAATAACCTATACTGTGTTGATGAGCCGTTAAACAACATTCATTTTATTTCCATCTATTTGCCATGTACTTTTTTAAACTATTTTTTGTACAATAAGGGATATTCACACTTGTCCGTTCATTAATTTGCCATATGTAATGTCAAAACTATTATCTGCTTGTCTTAGGGTATATGTACATGATGTCCATTAATTTGTCATGAATGCTGCTTTCCCTGTCCGATATTTTTATCCTTCTTTAGGGTATCTGTACATGATGTCCATTTATTTGCCATCAACTGTAATGTCAAAACTATTATCTGCGTGACTTAGGGTATCTGTACGTGATGTCCATTTATTTGCCATAAACTGTAATGTCAAACTAGTATCTGTGTGACTTAGGTATCTGTACATGATGTCCATTTATTTGCCATCAACTGTAATGTCAAAACTATTATCTGTGTGACTTAGGGTATCTATACATGATGTTCGTTTATTTGCCATCAACTGTAATGACAAAACTATTATCTGTGTGACTTAGGGTATGTATACATGATGTCCGTTTATTTGCCATCAACGGTAATGTCAAAACTATTATCTGCGTGACTTCGGGTATCTGTACATGATGTCCATTTATTTGCCATAAACTGTAATGTCAAAACTATTATCTGCGTGACTTAGGGTATCTGTACATGATGTCCATTTATTTGCCATAAACTGTAATGTCAAAACTATTATCTGTGTGACTTAGGGTATCTATACATGATGTCCGTTTATTTGCCATCAACTGTAATGTCAAAACTATTATCTGTGTGACTTAGGGTATCTATACATGATGTCCGTTTATTCGCCATCAACTGTAATGTCAAAACTACTATCTGCGTGACTTAGGGTATCTGTACATGATGTCCATTTATTTGCCATCAACTGTAATGTCAAAACTATTATCTGTGTGACTTAGGGTATCTGTCCATGATGTCCATTTATTTGCCATAAACTGTAATGTCAAAACTATTATCTGCATGACTTAGGGTATCTGTACGTGATGTCCATTTATTTGCCATCAACTGTAATGTCAAAACTATTATCTGTGTGACTTAGGGTATCTGTACATGATGTCCATTTATTTGCCATAAACTGTAATGTCAAAACTATTATCTGCGTGACTTAGAGTATCTGTACGTGATGTCCGTTTATTTGCCATCAACTGTAATGTCAAAACTGTTATCTGCATGACTTAGGGTATCTGTACATGATGTCCATTTACTTGCCATAAACTGTAATGTCAAAACTATTATCTGCGTGACTTAGGGTATCTGTATAATTGCCATAAACTTTAATGTCAAAACTATTATCTGTGAGATTTAGGGTATCTGTACATTTTGTCATTAATTCCCCACATACTGCAATGTTCTTCTGCCATTTATATACTTTTTGGACAAACTGGCCAGGTGAACTTGTTTGATGGCACATTATCTGTCAATGCCTGCTGTTCTTTGTAAACTGTGGGGTGTAGGATATCTATATAGCAGGTCCATCCATTTGTAATAGATTGTATGATGCACACAGCTTTATATTGTCTGTTATGTGACAACCTTTTCCAAAGGGCACACTTCTGACGGAGACGGACCCATTTCAGTTTTCATCCCAGGTAGAACTGAGTACTATGTACCTCCAATCAAAACTTTTTTATATAGGCTGTATAGGTTTAGTAAAACTAACATAGTAAAGAATCTTAAATAAATATAACGTATACTGATCAGCAGAGCATATGCGGTGGTGCGTTGTCCGTCTGTCCATACACTTTTTTTGTAGCAACTACTCATGTGAATCTACTAGACGGATTTTCATGAAACTTTACAGGACTGTTGCCCTTGATGTCCTAGCAAATATTCACATTGACGCAAAATCCAAGATGGCCGCCAACGCTAAAAATAGATTTTTAAAAAACAAGATTGTAGCGACTACTTCTTGAAAACTATAAGTGATATTGATTTGGGACTTTTTCTAAGATGATCAGCATGACATGATGTTGATCCTTGTTGAAAACTATTGTGATTTGACATTAAACATGGCCTTCAGTGGCCATCTTTGTTTACATATAAATTATATAATAACAATTTGTAGTGACTATTCCTCTGAAACTACTTGACGGATTTTCACGAAACTTCACAGGAATGTTGCTCTTGATGTCTAGTTGATCCTAGAAAAATGACCGGAAATTCAAGATGGATGCCACGACTAAAAATAGACTTAAAAAAAGTTTTAGCGACTACTTCTTGAAAACTATAAGTGATATTGATATGGGACTTTTTCTAAAATTATCAGCATGACATGATGTTGGTCCTTGTCGAAAATTATTTTGGTTTGAGATTAAACATGCTCTAGCGGCCACCTTTGTTTATATAGAGTTATATGGTAAAACCTTGTAGCAACTACTCCCCCGAAACTACTTGAAGGATTTTCATGAAACTTAACAGACATGTTGCTCTTGATGTCTAGTTAATCCAAGCAAAATTTCAGGTCGGCCGGAAATTCACAGGAATGCTGATCTAGCTATCAAAAACCTATCAGTAGAGCTCAAGATCATTGAACTCTTGTTTCATAAAGAGAATTCAAAATAAATAAATGTAATCAAATACATTAATATAAAAGTGACGAGACTATTCACCTTTGTGGGAGGAAAATGGAACAGCTTGGAGATTAAGGGAGGAAAAGAAACTGAAACAGCCTAATGATGGTTTAATGGATGAACATGAACTAATTAGTGGTTTAAGGGAGGAACATGAACAACTCGGTGGTTTAAGAGAGGAACATGCAACAGCTGAGCAGTTTAAGAGAGGAATATGGACAAAATTGGTGGTTTAAGGGAGGAAAATGAAACAGTTTGGTGGTTTAAGGGCGGAAAAGGGAACAGCTTGGCAGTGTAAGGGAGGAATATGGACCAAATTGGTGGTTTAAGGGAGGAAAATGGAACAGTTTGGTGGTTTAAGGGAGGAACATGGAACAGCTTTGTGGTTTAATGGAGGAACATGAACTAATTGGTGGTTTAAGGAGGAACATGCAACAGCTTTGTGGTTTAAGGAAATTGCAACAGCTGAGCAGTTTAAGAGAGATATATGGACCAAATTGGTGGTTTAAGGGAGAAAAATGAAACAGTTTGGTGGTTTAAGGGAGGAAAATGGAACAGCTTGGCAGTGTAAGGGAGGAATATGGACCAAATTGGTGGTTTAAGGGAGGAAAGTGGAACAGTTTGGTGGTTTAAGGGAGGAACATGGAACAGCTTGGTGGTTTAATGGAGGAACATGAACAAATTGATGGTTTAAGGGAGGAACATGCAACAGCTTTGTGGTTTAATGAAATTGCAACAGCTTGGCAGTTTAAGGGAGGAAAATGGAACAAAATTGGTGGTTTAAGGGAGGAACATGCAACAGCTTGGCAGTTTAAGGGAGAAACATTGAACAAATTTGTGGTTTAAGGCGCGAAACTGGAAATGTTTGTTCATTTAAGGGAGGAAAACGGAACTGTTTGGTGGTTTAAGGGAGGAACATGGAACAGATTGGTGGTTTAATGGAGGAACATGAACTAATTGGTGGTTTAAGGGAGGAACATGCAACAGCTTGGTGGTTTAATGGAGGAACATTAACTAATTGATGGTTTAAGGGAGGAACATGCAACAGCTTGATGGTTTAATGGCCGAACATGTACTAATTGATGGTTTAAGGGAGGAACATGCAACATATTGGTGGTTTAATGGAGGAACATGAACTAATTGGTGGTTTAAGGGAGGAATATGCAACTGCTTGCCGGTTTAAGGGAGGAACATGCCACAGCTTGGCAGTGGAACAAATTGGTGGTTTAAGGGAGAAAGTGGAACTGTTTGGTGGTTTAGGGTGGAACATGGAACTGCTTGGAATGGCAGTTTAAGGGAGGAACATGGAACTGCTTGGTGGTTTAAGGTAGTACATTTGAACTGCTTGGTGGTTTAAGGGAGGTACATCGAACTAATTGGTGGTGTAAAGGAGGGAAATGGAACTGCTTTGTGGTGAAGGGAGGAACATGGAACAGCTTATTGGTTTAAGGGAGAAACATGGAACAGCTTGGTGGTTTAAGGGGGAACATGTAACAGCATGGTGGTTTAAGGGATGAACTTGGAACTAAAATATTATATATGCTTTATATTAGATACACTATTAAACATAATTTCTTATGTAAAAAAGGTCATATCCTTGATTCAACATCACCTAGGCTGAATATTATATAAAAAGCCTCAATCACCCAGATTACTAGGTCGGGGATTTAAGTTAAAGCATCCTGATTACTGACGTTTATAGGTTACCCTATAACATGTGCAGAGATATGACGATGCATAACAACTACTGATGCACGACTCCCGGCAGATGTCACACGTTATCTTCATTTAAGAAGATATAGACTTAGTTTATGGTAAATATTGCATAATATATATAGGTGTGTGGATTATACTCTGGAGAAACACATTTTAGGTATTTCTTCATTTTATGTAGATGACAGCACAAATGATCGCGTTTTCGAAAAAAACACATAATTAATTTACATAAGGGTATATCACATATGTGCATAGTTCTGTACTGCATTTGTCAATCTGGCTAGATTTATAAATAATAATGTTTGCCAATTGATTTGTGCAACACTCGTCTGGTATTAGTTACATTAATATGAATAAAAACAAACGGTATGGATCATAAAACTAATTTGGGATTATGTGTGTTTGTTATTTGTCAACAAATATACTTGCATCAGCATCTGGGGTGGATGTATAGTATTGTAACAGCTCATCAACACATTATTTCACGTTATTCAGAGTCGCTCCTAGAGAGAGAGAGAGGGGAACAGTAAAATCTGGGATCACGCTGTTCTTAATAAAGTAACATTTCTCTGGTTCGTGTAAATCTCTGATTCTTATACATTTGATTCCTGTGAGGTTGCCGGGGTAGAATACAACCACTGCAAATCCCGCTAGAGGCGGAGGGGTAGGACCCCATTTAATGTTCATTTTGTCATCATTTTTTTATCACGCTCATTCAAGGTTTTCTTCATGACACTGCATATGCAAATGTGGAAACGTGGCTCCATCATAAAAGGAGTGTCTACAATAGAATGGCAACTCTGCCATGTAACCTTTCTTGTGTTGGTGCGCCGTTACACCCCAATTCAATTGTACATTTGCCCGTGGGTAGATTCAAGTACATTGGACTGCTGGGTTAATGCTCCCTGATGACACATTATTATATTTCAAGTTTGAAGACATAATTTAAAACCACCATTACTGAATAATGGCCAGTCAGATTTTTCATTTTCATTGGCAAACTTTTTAAGGACTATTGGTTGGCCATCTCCGAAAAAAAAGGATCCAAAATGGATGGGATATGGTCAAGTGAAATTTTCGACCAAATGCATAGTTTAGGCATGAGCAATGTCAACCATATAGTAGATGACGTAAGTCAACCCTATTGAAGTGATATAATATCATAAATATTACTCACACGGCAGAAATTCTAAAAGTTTGACTCAAACTTAACTCAAACGATTTTTTATCTGAAATAAATTGGTCCATAGATCACGTAGATAGACCATTTATCCAGCGAAAGCAGACAAGACATCATTTCTAAATAAAATTAGCCATTTTATCACGTCATCCAAATTTCAAAGTACACCATGATAGAACTGAAATATGTGCAATGTTTCCAAACTTATAGCATTGGGTATATTTTTAAACCACATGTCATTGAAAGAATGTTTGCTTTTTTACAATGGTACAGGTACTTAGATGATGAAAAAAGGCTTATTTTATTTAGAAATTATGTTTCATCTCTTCTCGCTGGATAAATGGACCATTCTTGGATACCGGATAAGATTATCTGTGTTTTACACAAGTGATGGAAAGAAATATAAAAAGATCGGACAGGGAAAGTAGCATTCAAGGAGGACAGTCAACCACAAAACACAGAAACAAACATGCAAACAGACAAACAAGAAAGCAAAAGTAATAATAAATAAAAACGACATCACAAACACAAAAGGGTTGACAATAGGGCTACCGGCTTGGAACGGTCAGTGGCAAAGTAGGCCACTGGGGGTTTAAACCGGTTCTAGGGTGCACAAACCTCACCTCACACTTACCAAGCCTGATCTTTCACATGGGGGTGAAGATATCAACAATGACAGTTGCATGATGTCATTGTGTTAATAAACATGCAAACTGTTAGTAGTTGGCGAGGTCAATGTGCAGAATGTAAATGATATTCAAGAAAAAGAATCGATCATGGGTATCCGGTTCATACAGGGAATTCCAACACTCGGTATAACTGTTTTAATCGGAACCAAGGTTCTGATAAATAGAGAATATCATGTTAGTGCCTGATCTCATCCAAATTATTAGGTGAGGCTGAGAAAAAAATGAAGACCGAGGCTGTACCGAGGGCTTCATTTATTTCGTGCCGGATCTGATAAACTAGATGAGATCAGGCACTAACATGATATTTTATTTATCTTGTTGATAGTTACAAATCATTTAATTTACATTTTCCCCATTTTTTCCGTTCAAAAAACCCCAGATGTCATCAAATATACCCTGACGTCATCAAAATATGTGCTGACGTCATCGAAAGAGGTGCACCTGACGGGACAGGAAAGTAACTGCCAAGATAAGATTTTATCTCAGGCTCCCTGTTTCTCGGCAGAATTATACAGATCGACATGATAATGATGAATCAGTGATAATTGAAATGTCAATGATAATTGGAATACATATCAATGATCATTGGAATAAATATCAATGATAATTGGAATATATATCAATGATAATTGATAATATTTGGAATAAATATCAATGATAATTGGAATACATATCAATGATAATTGATAATATTTGGAATACATATCAATGATAATTGGAGTAAATGTCAGTGATAATTAGAATAAATGACAATGATGATTGGAATAAATGTCAATGATAATTGGAATACATATATGTTGATGATAAGTGGAATAAATATTGATGATAAAATATATGTTTCACTGATAATTGGAATAAGTATCAATGATAATTGGAATAAATGTCAATG
Source organism: Cyrtodaria siliqua (assembly GCA_037043455.1). Taxonomy (NCBI): domain Eukaryota; kingdom Metazoa; phylum Mollusca; class Bivalvia; order Adapedonta; family Hiatellidae; genus Cyrtodaria; species Cyrtodaria siliqua. Next base: position 46,092 of record JAWPHD010012736.1, read on the forward strand.
ATAATACATGTCAATGATAACTGGAATAAATGTCAATGATAATTGGAATACATGTCAATGATAATTGGAATAAATGTCAATGATAATTGGAATAAATATAAATAATAATTGGAATAAATATCAATGATAATTGGAATAAATATCAGTGATAATTGGAATAAATGACAATGATAATTGGAATAAATGTCAATGCTAATTGGCATTCATATATATTGATGATAAGTGGAATAAATATGGATGATAATTGAAAAATGTATCAATGATAATTGGAATAAGTATCAATGATGATTGGAATAAATGTCAATGATAATTGGAATAAATGTCAATGATAATTGGAATAAATATCAGTGTTAATTGGAATAAATGTCAATGATAATTGGATTAAATGACAATGATAATTGGAATAAATATATATTGATGATAAGTGGAATAAATATAAATGATAATTCGCATGTTTTGGCAATGAAACACTCTTAGTTATTGAATTGTTTAACTGTTGAAGATTCAACAAGCAGTGAAGAAACGTCCGAATGCTGCCGTTTATATTTGGTGCCCTGGGTGCCTCTGGTGCCCTGTACATGCTGCTCAACTTTATTTGGCCCGGCTGGTACAAAGACTGGTACTACCGAACCAGGAACAAGCGCACCGGCGATGCTCTTGGTGATGCTCTCATGAAGAAGAAATTTTTGATCGACTTCTTCGAAGACAATGTTAGAGCCACGCCAAGCAAGACTTTCATCATTTACGAGGATATAAAGTTTAGTTATAATGACATGGATAAGCTGGCTAATCAGTGTGCACGTGCAATGATCGAGATTGGAGTAAAACCAGGTTCCATTGTGGCAGTTGTTATAAACAATGAGCCAGCGATCGTGTGGACCTATTTAGGTAATGTATTCATCTTGAAATTAAAGTACCCTTTATTATAAGAAGCCGAAAAAATCATTTTGAAGATGATATCTCAAACTATCATATTTTGAATTACTGAATGTTTCAAAATCACAATTTGTAAACCTACAACTGGTATCCATATATATACTTTTAATCGGCACATATACATTATTATATGACCTGAATACCTGGATAGAGTTTTGATGAACAGTTTTGTAGTGTAATGTTGCCATTATTTTGTGGATTAGCCTCCTTAAATAAAGAGTAACTCAAGCTTATTATAGCAAGCACTACCAATTTGAGATAAAGCAATCCAGTATCAGTAATTGCATTGATTGAATGTGGTTATCCCAGATGTGTTAAAAAGACCACTTGTAAAACATTTCCTTTACACTTTAAGATACACAAGAGCAGGGCACCGTGCATTTTATATTAGTAATAAATGAACAGAATTCCATTTTTCTTTCAGGATTAATGAAAGCTGGGTACCAGATAGCATTAATCAACTTCAATCTGCGGTCCAGATCTCTGGCTCATTGTATCAATAGCAGTGGGGCCAATGTGCTTCTGGTTGGGCAAGGTAAGTCATTGTGATAGCATTTCACAATATCATGTGGCATGTCGATTTCTTCTGTGAGTATCTGGTGATGACAAGTCTTAAAATATTACTGTAACAAGGTGACTATTACTGTACCAAGGTGATATTATTATTGTACCAAGGTGACATTTCTTGAAGTATTATTGTATCACGGTGACATTATTATTGTACCAAAGTGACATGTCTTGAATTATTAGTGTACCAAGATAACGTGTCTTGAATTATTAGTTTACCAAGGTGACATGTCTTGAAGTATTAGTGTACCAAGATGACATTATTATTGTGTACCAAGGTGTACATGAAGTATTATTGTACCAAAGTGACATGTCTTGAAGTATTATTGTACCAAAGTGACATATCGAAGTATTATTGCACCAAAATGACATGTCTCCAATTATTAGTGTACCAAGATGACATGTCTTGAGTTATATTAGTGTATCAAGGTGACATATCTTGAAGTATTATTGTACCAAGGTGACATGTCTTGAAGTATTATTGTATCAAGGTGACATTATTATTGTACCAAGGTGACATGTCTTCAATTATTAGTGTAACAAGATGAAATGTCGACTTATTATTGTACCAAGGTTGTATGTCTTGAATGATTAATGTACCAAGGTGACATGTCTTGAAGTATTATTGTACCAAGGTGACATGTCTTGATGTATTATTGTATCAAGGTGACATTATTATTGTACCAAGGTGACATGTCTTCAATTATTAGTGTACCAACATGACATGTCGATTTATTATTGTACCAAGGTGTTATGTCTTGAATTATTAGTGTACCAAGATGACATGTCTTGAATTATTAGTGTACCAATGTGACATGTCTTGAAGTATTAGTGTACCAAGGTGACATGTTTTGAAATATTATTGCACCAAGGTGACATGTCTTGAAGTATTATTGTATCAAGGTAACATTTTTATTGTACTGAGGTGACATGTCTTGAATTGTTAGTGTACCAAGGTGACATGTCTTGAAGTATTATTGTACCAAGGTGACATGACTTGAAGTATTATTGTATCAAGATGACATGTTTTGAATTATTAGTGTACCAATATGACATGTCTTGAGTTATTAGTGTACCAAGGTGACATGTCTTGAAGTATTATTGTACCAAGGTGACATGTCTTGAAGTATTATTGTATCAAGGTGACATTATTATTGTACCAAGGTGACATGTCTTGAAGTATTATTGTACCAAGATGACATGTTTTGAATTATTAGTGTACCAAGATGACATGTCTTGATTTATTATTGTATCAAGGTGTTATGTCTTGAATGATTAGTGTACCAAGGTGACATGTCTTGAATTATTAGTTTACCAATGTGACATGTCTTGAAGTGTTAGTGTACCAAGGTGACATGTCTTGAAGTGTTATTGTACCAAGATGACATGCCTTGAATTATTAGTGTACCAAAGTGACATGTCTTGAAGTATTATTGTACCAAGATGACTTGTCTTGAATTATTAGTGTACCAAGGTGACATGTCTTGAAATATTATTGCACCAAGGTGACATGTCTTGAAGTATTTATGTATCAAGTTAACATTATTATTGTACCAAGGTGACATGTCATGAATTGTTAGTGTACCAAGGTGACATGTCTTAAAGTATTATTGTATCAAAGTGACATTATTATTGTACCAAGGTGACATGTCTTGAATTATTAGTGTACCAAGGTGGCATATCTTGAAGTATTATTATACCAAGGTGTTATGTCTTGAAGGATTATTGTACCTAGGTGACATGTCTCCAAGTATTATTGTACCAAGGTGGCATATCTTGAAGTATTATTGTACCAAGGTGTTATGTCTTGATGTATTATTGTATGAAGGTGACATGTCTTGAAGTTTTATTGTACCGAGGTGACATGTTTTGAATTATTATTGTACCAAGATGGCATGTCTTCAAGTCTTCAATTCACAAAGAAGAATGGTTCCTTATAAATAGAATAATAAATTAAAATGTCATTTATACGTCAAAGAGCTTGATTTTCTAAAGAAAATTACATGTACATATTCATAATTCCAGACAAGTTAATGTTATGGTTCATCACTTGTAGGCGAGCCCCTCGTTCAAGCAGTACATGAGGTACTGCCAGACATCCCCAATGTCACAGTGTACCTGCAGGGGGCCAACCTCGAACAGAAGCCCGCATCGTTCCTCTCATTTGACCTGGTAATGACCTGTGTGTCTCCCGCACCCATAGACAAGTCTGTGAGAACGCATGTTCTGCCATCTACTACCAACGTCTACATATATACATCTGGCACCACGGGTAAACTTGAATTTTCACTTAGAAGTATGTTTGTATGTAGTGAGTTTTACTATCCAGGTATACTGTGTTTTATGTAGAGAGATTTACTCTCATGGTCTAGTGTGTGTTTGTATGTAGTGAGTTTTACTATCATGGTATAATGTGTGTTTGTATGTAGTGAGTTTTACTATTAAGGTAGATTGTGTATTTGTATGTAGTGAGTTTTACCATCATGGTCTGTGTATGTTTGTAAGTAGTGAGTTTTACCATCATGGTATATTGCCTGGTCTGTGTATGTTTGTTTGTAGTGAGTTTTACTACCATGGTATAATGTATGTAGTGAGTTTTACTATCATGGTATATTGTGTGTTTGTATATAGTGAGTTTTACTATCAAGGTAGATTGTGTATTTGTATGTAGTGAGTTTTATCATCATGGTCTGTGTATGTTTGCATGTAGTGAGTTTTACCATCATGGTATATTGCCTTGTCTGTGTATGCTTGTATGTAGTGAGTTTTACTATCATGGTATATTGTATGTAGTGATTTTTACTATCATGGTATATTGTGTGTTTGTATGTAGTGAGTTTTACTATCAATGTAGATTGTGTATTTGTATGTATTGAGTTGTACCATCATGGTATATTGCCTGGTCTGTGTATGTTTGTATTTAGTGAGTTTTACTACAATGGTGTATTGCAAGGTCTTTATATGAAGTGAGTTTTATTATCATGGTTTTATTGTGTGGTCTTTGTATGTAGTGATTATATTGCCAGGTCTTAGTATGTGTGTATGTAGGGAGTTTTACTGTCATGGTATATTGCGTGGTCTTTGTATGTGTGTATGTATTGAGTTTTACTGTCATGGTATATTGCATTGTCTGTGTATGTTTGTAGGTAGAGAGTTTTACTATCATGGTATATTGCATGGTCTGTGTATGTTTGTATGTAGTGAGTTTTACTATCATGGTATATTGCGCGGTCTGTGTATGATTGTATGTAGTGAGTTTTACTGTCATGGTATATTGCATGGTCTGTGTATGTTTGTATGTAGAGAGTTTTACTATCATAGTATATTGCATGGTCTGTGTATGTTTGTATGTAGTGAGTTTTACTATCATGGTATATTGCATGGTCTGTGTATGTTTTTATGTAGTGAGTTTTACCATCATGGTATATTGCATGGTCTGTGTATGTTTTTATGTAGTGAGTTTTACTATCATGGTCTTAGTATGTCTGTATGTAGTGAGTTTTACTATCATGGTATATTGCCTGGTATGTGTATGTTTTTATATAGTGAGTCTACTATTATGGTCTTAGTATGTCTGTATGTAGAGAGTTTTACTATCATGGTATATTGCATGGTCTGTGTATGTTTTTATGTAGAGAGTTTTACTATCATGGTATATTGCATGGTCTGTGTATGTTTTTATGTAGTGAGTTTTACCATCATGGTATATTGCATGGTCTGTGTATGTTTTTATGTAGTGAGTTTTACTATCATGGTCTTAGTATGTCTGTATGTAGTGAGTTTTACTATCATGGTATATTGCCTGGTATGTGTATGTTTTTATATAGTGAGTCTACTATTATGGTCTTAGTATGTCTGTATGTAGAGAGTTTTACTATCATGGTATATTGCATGGTCTGTGTATGCTTGTATGTAGTGAGTTTTACTATCATGGTATATTGCATGGTCTGTGTATGTTTTTATGTAGTGAGTTTTACCATCAAGGTATATTGCATGGTCTGTGTATGTTTTTATGTAGAGAGTTTTACTATCATGGTCTTAGTATGTCTGTATGTAGTGAGTTTTACCATCATGGTATATTGCATGGTCTGTGTATGTTTGTATGTAGCGAGTTTTACTATCATGGTATAGTGTGTGTTTGTATGTATAAAGTTTTACTATCAATGTAGATTGTGTATTTGTATGTATTGAGTTGTACCATCATGGTAAATTGCCTGGTCTGTGTATGTTTGAATTTAGTGAGTTTTACTACAATGGTGTATTGCAAGGTCTTTGTATGTAGTGAGTTTTATTATCATGGTTTTATTGTGTGGTCTTTGTATGTAGTGATTATATTGCGTGGTCTTTGTATGTGTGTATGTAGTGAGTTTTACTATCATGGTATATTGCATGGTCTGTGTATGTTTGTAGGTAGAGAGTTTTACTATCATGGTATATTGCATGGTCTGTGTATGTTTGTATGTAGTGAGTTTTACTATCATGGTATATTGCGCGGTCTGTGTATGTTTGTATGTAGTGAGTTTATCTATTCAGGTATACTGTGTTTTATGTAGAGAGCTTTACTCTCATGGTATAGCATGTTTTGTATGTAGTGAGTTTTACTATCATGGTATAATGTGTGTTTGTATGTAGTGAGTTTTACTATCATGGTATATCGTGTGTTTAACTATCATGATATATTGTATGTTTGTATGTAGTGAGTTTTACTATCAAAGTATATTGTGTGTTTGTATGTCACAACCTACTATCAAGTTAGATTGTGTGATTTTATGTAGTGAGTTTTATTATCGTGATGTATTGTATGTTTGTATGTATTGAGTTTCACTATCATGGTATATTGTGTGTTTGTATATAGTGAGTTTTACTATCATGGTATATTGCCTGGTCTGTGTATGTTTGTATGTAGTGAGTTTTACTATCGTGGTATATTGTATGTTTGTATATAGTGAGTTTACCATCATGGTATATTGCCTGGTCTGTGTATGTTTTTGTGTAGTGTGTTTTACTATCGTTGTATATTGTATGTAGTGAGTTTTACTATCATGGTATATTGTGTGTTTCAATGTAGTGAGTTTTACTATCATGGTATATTGCCTGGTCTGTGTATGTTTGTATGTAGTAAGTTTTACTATCGTGGTCTATTGTATGTGGTGAGTTTTACTACCATGGTATATTGTGAGTTTGTATGTAGTGAGTTTTACTATCAAGGTAGATTGTGTATTTGTATGTATTGAGTTGTACCATCATGGTATATTGCCTTGTCTGTGTATGTTTGTATGTAGTGAGTTTACTGTAGTGGTATATTGTATGTAGTGAGTTTTACTATCATGTTATATTGTATGTAGTGAGTTTTACTATCATGGTATATTGTGTGTTTGTATGTAGTGAGTTTTACTATCAAGGTAGCTTGTGTATTTGTATGTATTGAATTGTACCATCATGGTATATTTCCTGGTCTGTGTATGTTTGCATGTAGTCAGATTTACTAACCAGGTAGATTGTGTATTTGTATATAGTGAGTTGTACCATCATGGTATATTGCCTGGTCCGTGTATGTTTGTATGTAGTGAGTTTTACTATCGTGGTATAGTGTATGTAGTGAGTTTTACTATCATGGTATATTGCGTGTTTGTATGTAGTGAGATTTACTATCAAGGTAGATTGTATGTAGTGAGTTTTACTATCATTTTATATTGTATGTAGTGAGTTTTACTATCATGGTATATTGTGTGTTTGTATGTAGTGAGTTTTACTATCAAGGTAGATTGTGTATTTGTATGTATTGAGTTGTACCATCATGGTATATTGCCTGGTCTGTGTATGTTTGCATGTAGTCAGATTTACCAACCAGGTAGATTGTGTATTTGTATATAGTGAGTTGTACCATCATGGTATATTGCCTGGTCTGTGTATGTTTGCATGTAGTGAGTTTTACTATCGTGGTATATTGTATGTAGTGAGTTTTACTATCATGGTATATTGTGTGTTTGTATGTAGTGAGATTTACTATCAAGGTAGATTGTGTATTTGTATGTAGTGAGTTTTACTATCGTGGTATATTGTATGTAGTGATTTTTACTATCATGGTATATTGTGTGTTTGTATGTAGTGAGATTTACTATCAAGGCAGATTGTGTATTTGTATTTAGTGAGTTGTACCATCATGGTATATTGCCTGGTCTGTGTATGTTTGTATGTAGTGAGTTTTACTATCATGATATATTGTATGTAGTGAGTTTTAGTATCATGGTATATTGTTTGTTTGTACTAGGGTTGTTCCGTTAATAATGCGACTGCTGTATTATTTCGCGGAACTTGTGCAATATTTACATGAAACCACTTTGTATCGCTAGAGTGATCACTGACGCGGGTCAAAGGTAAAAATCTCATTCATACATTCACCGACCTTGGTGCAATGTACATTGCTTTATAGTGTATTTGTTACACTATATGAAAAATGACTGGCAAACGAGCAGAAAATGTGCTTGAAATTAGGGCCTATATTAGAGGTAGGTCATTACTTCGGTTGAAGCCGAAAGACATTCACCAAGAGGTGTGTGACATTTACGGGGATGGTCAAATGTCGTATAGTACTGTTTGTAGGTGGGTGGCCAAGTTTAAATCCGTTCAACAGCGCTTGAAAGATACTGCTCGCCCTGGTCGTCCTGTAATGTCAACGACCAAGAAAAACGTTGAAAAAATCCTTGAAATTCTGAAAACTGATGCTTGATACACAGTAAGACAATTAGCTCGGATGACAAACTTGTCGTTATCACGAGTTCATCTAATTTTGAAAAAGCATCTGAAAGTTAAGAAAATAAATGCAAGATTGATACCGCATTTGCTGACAGAGGACCAAAAGAAGTTAAGAGTTACAACAGCGAAAAAACTTCTGAAAATGTATCCGAAATACAGCAAAAAATCGTTTGAGAATTTAGTTACGGGTGATGAAACGTGGGTCTATTATTATGAGCCAAAAAGAAAAGTATCTAATCGAATCTGGGCCACGAAAAAAATGAAACAACCAACTATTGCCAAACGAACGCGAACTGTTAAGAAGTTTCTGTATGCAATTTTTTTCACTACCAACGTCCCGCCATACAGACGGCGGTGCCAAAAGGCAGAACTGTCACAGGACGGTTTTATAAAAACGTCGTACTGAAACAATTGAAGAACTACTACAAACAGCTTCGCCCTATAACAGGTCTGAAGTATGTTCGTCTTCTGCATGACAACGCGCCCGCCCACAAAGCCCGTATTGTAAGGACTTTTTGAAGTCAGAGAAGATCACCGTTCTCCCGCACCCCCTTACTCGCCAGACCTGGCCCCTTGCTACTATTTTCTCTTCCCAAGACTAAGAAATCACTTATCTGGAAAGAGATATAACTCGAGGAATGCCCTGGGATCTGCTGTTTCCAAGTGACTTAAGGGTGTACCTGTTCATGAATAGGAAAAATGTTTTAAAAAGTGGATTGCGCGGCTCAAAATGTGTGTTTCGACTAAGGGGTCAATTGATCAAAAATGATTAGAGTATTCTAGTATCAATACCAGTCACATTATTTACGGAACACCCCTCGTATGTAATGAGTTTTACTATCAAGGTAGATTGTATATTTGTATGTAGTGAGTTGTACCATCGTGGTATATTGCCTGGTCTGTGTATGTTTGTATGTAGTGAGTTTTACTATCAAGGTAGATTGTGTATTTGTATATAGTGAGTTTTACCATCATGGTATATTGCCTGGTCTGTGTATGTGTATATGTAGTGAGTTTTACTATCATGGTCTTAGTATGTTTGTATGTAGTGATTTTTACTATCATTCAATATTACCTGGTCTGAGTATGTTTGTATGTAGTGAGTTTTACTACAATAGTATATCTTTGTATGTAGTGAGTTTATTATCATGGTTTTATTGTGTGGTCTTTGTATGTAGTGATTATATTGCCAGGTCTTAGTATGTGTGTATGTAGGGAGTTTTACTGTCATGGTATATGGCGTGGTCTTTGTATGTTTGTATGTAGTGAGTTTTAACATCATGGTATATTGCATGGTCTGTGTATGTTTGTATGTAGTGAGTTTTACCATCATGGTATATTGCATGGTCTGTGTATGTTTGTATTTAGTGAGATTAACCAGTATGGTATATTGCATGGTCTGTGTATGTTTGTATGTAGTGAGTTTTACCATCATGGAATATATCATGGTCTGTGTATGTTTGTATGTAGTGAGTTTTACTATCATGGTATATTGAATTGGTCTGTTTATGTTTGTATTTAGTGAGTTTTACTATCATGGAATATTGCATGGTCTGTGTATGTTTGTATTTAGTGAGTTTTACTATCATGGTATATTGCCTGGTATTTGTATGCTTGTATGTATAGTGAGTTATACTATCATGGTATATTGCCTGGTCTGTCTATGCTGTATGTAGTGAGTTTTACCATCATGGTATATTGCCTGGTATGTGTATGTTTGTATGAAGTGAGTTTTACTATCATTGTATATTGCATGGTCTGTGTATGCTTGTATGTAGTGAGTTTTATTATCATGGTATATTGCATGGTCTGTGTATGTTTGTATGTAGTGAGTTTTGCTATCATGGAATATTACCTGGTCTGTGTATGCTTGTATGAAGTGAGTTTTTACCATCATGGTATATTGCCTGGTCTGTGTATGTTTGTATGAAGTGAGTTTTACCATCATGGTATATTGCATGGTCTGTGTATGTTTGTATGTAGTTAGTTTTACCAACATGGTATATTGCATGGTCTGTGTATGTTTGTATGTAGTGAGCTTTACCATCATGGAATATATTATGGTCTATGTATGTTTGTATGTAGTGAGTTTTACTATCATGGTATATTGCATGGTCTGTGTATGTTTGTATGTAGTGAGTTTTACTATCATGCAATATTGCATGGTCTGTGTATGTTTGTATTTAGTGAGTTTTACTATCATGGTATATTGCCTGGTATTTGTATGCTTGTATTTAGTGAGTTTTACTATCATGGTATATTGCCTGGTCTGTGTATGCTTGTATGTAGTGAGTTTTACTAGCATGGTATATTGCGTGGTCTGTGTATGTTTTTATGTAGTGAGTTTTACCATCATGGTATATTGCATGGTCTTTGAATGCTTGTATGTAGTGAGTTTTAATATCATGGTATAATGCATGGTCTGTGTATGCTTGTATGTAGTGAGTTTTACCATCATGGTATATTGCATGATCTGTGTATGTGTGTATGTAGTGAGTTTTATTATCATGGTATATTGCATGGTCAGTGTATGTTTGTATGTAGTGAGTTTTACTATCATGGTATATTGCATGGTCTGTGTATGCTTGTATGTAGTGAGTTTTACCATCATGGTAAATTGCATGGCCTGTGTATGCTTGTATGTAGTGAGTTTTACTATCATGGTATATTGCATGGTCTGTGTATGCTTGTATGTAGTGAGTTTTACCATCATGGTATGTTGCATGGTCTATGTATGCTTGTATGTAGTGAGTTTTACTAACATGGTATATTGCATGGTCTGTGTATGTGTGTATGTAGTGAGTTTTATTATCATGGTCTAAGTATGTATGTATGTAGTGATTTTTACTATCATTGTATATTACCTGGTCTGTGTATGTTTGTATGTAGTGAGTTTTACTACAATAGTATATTGCAAGGTCTGTGTATGTAGTGAGTTTATTATCATGGTTTTATTGTGTGGTCTTTGTATGTAGTGATTATATCGCCAGGTCTTAGTATGTGTGTATGTAGTGAGTTTTTCTGTCATGGTATATTGCGTGGTCTGTGTACGTTTGTATGAAGTGAGTTTTACCATCATGGTATATTGCACGGTCTGTGTATGTTTGTATATAGTGAGTTTTACCTTCATGGTATATTGTATGGTCTGTGTATGTTTGTATGCAGTGAGTTTTACCATCATGGTATATTGCCTGGTATGTGTCTGTTTGTATGTAGTGAGTTTTACTATCATGGTATATTGCATGGTCTGTGTATGCTTGTATGTAGTGAGTTTTATTATCATGGCATATTGCATGGTCTGTGTATGTTTGTATTTAGTGAGTTTTGCTATCATGGTATATTACCTGGTCTGTGTATGCTTATATGTAGTGAGTTTTACCATCATGGTATATTGCCTGGTCTGTGTATGTTTGTATGTAGTGAGTTTTAACATCATGGTATATTGCATGGTGTGTGTATGATTGTATGTAGTGAGATTTACCATCATGGTATATTGCATGATCTGTGTATGTTTGTATGTAGTGAGTTTTACTATCATGGTATATTGCATGGTCTGTGTATGTTTCTCTTTATTGAGTTTTACTATCATGGTATATTGTCTGGTATGTGTATGCTTGTATGTAGTGAGTTTTACTATCATGGTATATTGCCTGGTCTTTGTATGCTTGTATGTAGTGAGTTTTACCATCATGGTGTATTGCCTGGTATGTGTATGATTGTATGTAGTGAGTTTTACTATCATGGTATATTGCATGTTCTGTGTATGCTTGTATGTAGTGAGTTTTACCATCATGGTATATTGCCTGGTCTGTGTATGTTTGTATGTAGTGAGTTTTAACATCATGGTATATTGCATGGTCTGTGTATTCTTATATGTAGTGAGTTTTAATATCATGGTATGTTGCATGGTCTGTGTATGTGTGTATGTAGTGAGTTTTGCCATCATGGTATATTACCTCGTGTGTGTATGCTTGTATGTAGTGAATTTTACCATCATGGTATATTGCCTGGTCTGTGTATGTTTGTATGTAGTGAGGTTTACTATCATGGTATATTGCATGGTCTGTGTATGTTTGTATGTAGTGAGTTTTACTATCATGGTATATTGCATGGTCTGTGTATATTTTTATGTAGTGAGTTTTACCATCATGGTATATTGCCTGGTCTGTGTATGTTTGTATGTAGTGAGTTTTAACATCATGGTATATTGCATGGTGTGTGTATCATTGTATGTAGTGAATTTTACCATCATGGTATATTGCATGGTCTGTGTATGTTTGTATGTAGTGAGTTTTACTATCATGGTATAATGCATGGTCTGTGTATGCTTGTATGAAGTGAATTTTACCATCATGGTATATTGCATGATCTGTGTATGTGTGTATGTAGTGAGTTTTATTATCATGCTATATTGCATGGTCTGTGTATGTTTGTGTGTAGTGAGTTTAACCATTATGGTATATTGCATGGTCTGTGTATGTTTGTATGTAGTGAGTTTTACCATCATGGAATATATCATGGTCTGTGTATGATTTTATGTAGTGAGTTTTACCATCATGGTATATTGCATGGTCTGTGTATGTTTGTGTGTAGTGAATTTTACTATCATGGAATATTGCATGGTCTGTGAATGTTGTATTTAGTGAGTTTTACTATCATGGTATATTGCCTGGTATGTGTATGCTTGCATGTAGTGAGTTTTACTATCATGGTATATTGCCTGGTCTGTGTATGCTTGTATGTAGTGAGTTTTACTAGCATGGTATATTGCGTGGTCTGTGTATGTTTTTATGTAGTGAGTTTTACCATCATGGTATATTGCATGGTCTGTGTATGCTTGTATGTAGTGAGTTTCACTATCATGGTATATTGCATGGTCTGTGTATGCTTGTATGTAGTGAGTTTTACCATCATGGTATATTGCATGGTCTGTGTATGTGTGTATGTAGTGAATTTTATTATCATGATATATTGCATGGTCTGTGTGTGCTTGTATGTAGTGCATTTTACCATCATGGTATATTGCATGGGCTGTGTATGCTTGTATGTAGTGAGTTTTACTACCATGGTATATTTCATGGTCTGTGTATGCTTGTACATGTATGTAGTGAGTTTTACTATCATGGTATATTGCATGGTCTGTGTATGCTTGTATGTAGTGAGTTTTACAATCATGGTATATTGCATGGTCTGTGTATGCTTGTATGTAGTGAGTTTTACTATCATGGTTTATTGCATGGACTGTGTCTGTGTGTATGTAGTGAGTTTTATTATCATGGTATATTGCATGGTCTGTGTATGTTTGTATGTAATGAGTTTTACTATCATGGTATATTGCATGGTCTGTGTATGTTTGTATGTAGTGAGGTTTACTATCATGGTATATTGCCTGGTCTGTGTATGTTTGTATGTAGTGAGTTTTACTATCATGGTATATTGCATGGTCTGTGTATATTTGTATGTAGTGAGTTGTACCGTCATGGTATATTGCCTGGTCTGTGTATGTTTGTATGTAGTGAGTTTTACCATCATGGTATATTTCCTGATCTGTGTATGTTTTTATGTAGAGAGTTTTACTATCATGGTCTTAGTATATCTGTATGTAGGGAGTTTTACTATCATGGTATATTGCATGGTCTGTGTATGCTTGTTTGTAGTGAGTTTTACCATCATGGTATATTGCATGGTCTGTGTATGCTTGTATTTTGTGAGATTTACTATCATGGTATATTGTATGTAGTGAGTTTTACTATCACGGTATAAATCCTGGTCTGTGTATGTTTGTATGTAGAAAGTTTTACTATCATAGTACTTTGCATGGTCTGTGTATGTTTGTATGTAGTGAGTTTTACCCTCATGGTATATTGCCTGGTCTGTTCATGTTTTTATGTATAGAGTTTTTACTATCATGTTCTTAGTATGTCTGTATGTAGGGAGTTTTACTATCATGGTATATTGCCTTGTCTGTGTATGTTTGTATGCAGGGAGTTTTACTATCATGGTATATTGCCTGGTCTGTGTATGCTTGTATGTAGTGAGTTTTACTAGCATGGTATATTGCGTGGTCTGTGTATGTTTGTATGTAGTGAGTTTTACCATCATGGTATATTGAATGGTCTGTGTATACTTGTATGTAGTGAGTTTTACTACCATGGTATATTGCATGGTCTGTGTATGCTTGTATGTAGTGAGTTTTACCATCATGGTATATTGCATGGTCTGTGTATGAGTGTATGTAGTGAGTTTTACCATCATGGTATATTGCATGGTCTGTGTATGTGTGTATGTAGTGAGTTTTATTATCATGGTATATTGCATGGTCTGTGTATGCTTGTATGTAGTGAGTTTTACCATGACATATTGCATGGTCTGCGTATGCTTGTATGTAGTGAATTTTACCATCATGGTATATTGTATGGTCTGTGTATGCTTGTATGTAGTGAGTTTTACAATCATGGTATATTGCATGATCTGTGTATGCTTGTATGTAGTGTGTTTTACTATCATTGTATATTGCATGGTCTGTCTATGTGTGTATTGTAGTGAGTTTTACTATCATGGTATATTGCATGGTCTGTGTATGTTTGTATGTAGTGATTTTTACTATCATGGTATATTGCATGGTCTGTTTATGTTTGTATGTAGTGAGTTTTATTATCATGGTATATTGCATGGTCTGTGTATATTTGTATGTAGTGAGTTTTACCATCATGGTATATTGCCTGGTCCGTGTATGTTTGTATGTAGTGAGTTTTACCATCATGGTATATTGCCTGATCTGTGTATGTTTTTATGTAGAGAGTTTTACTATCATGGTCTTAGTATTTCTGTATGTTTAGAGTTTTACTGTCATAGTATATTGCCTTGTCTGTGTATGTTTGTATGCAGGGAGTTTTACTATCATGGTATATTGCATGGTCTGTGTATGTTTTTTATGTAGCGAGTTTTACCATCATGGTATATTGCCTTAGTATGTCTGTATGTAGGGAGTTTTACTATTATGGTATATTGCCTGGTCTGTGTATGTTTGTATGCAGGGAGTTTTACTGTCATGGTATATTGTGTGGTCTTTGTATGTTTGTATGTAGGAGTTTTACTGTCATGGTATTTTGTGTGGTCTTTGTATATTTGTATGCAGGGAGTTTTACTGGCATGGTATATTGTGTGGTTTTTGTATGTTTGTATGCAGGGAGTTTTACTGTCATGGTATATTGTATATAGTAGTCGCACCGTCCGTCAGTCCGTCCGTCCATACAATCGTGTCTGTTCAATGACTGACGGATTTTCAAATAACTTGGCACACGTGCTTACCACAACAAGACGATGTGTCGCGCGCAAAATCCAGGTCCGTGGCCTCAAGGTCAAGGTCACACATAGAGGGCTAATGTCAAATAGATGTGCTTTCGTGTCCGGTTAATAACTCCGACATTCATGGACAGATTTTCAAATAACAAGTGCTCACAACAACAAGACGACGTGTCGGGCACAAAATCCAGGTCCATGGCTCCAAGGTCAAGGTCACACTTAGAGGTCAAAGATCACTTCGGGGTACAATTGTCACTTACAGTGACATTTCTTGTTTTAAATGAAGTTTCCTGTTGTAATTTCTCAAGTAAGGTAAGATGACCACAGTTATGTTTGTATAGCAAAATATAATTAGTGAGTGGAGTGTTTCAGACGGTTTGGTGGAATGTCTTTAACCGCTGTCCAAAGGGATATTGACCACTATGTTCCTTGACTTTGTAATTTACAACTCCAGCTGTTCGAAGAGATATTGACAACTGTGTAATTTATAACTGCAGGTTTACCAAAGCCCGCCATAGTTTCCCATGTCCGATGTTTGTCAGCTGCTCTAGCATTCAGCACCTTTGGGTTTACAGCAGACGACATTTTGTTTGAACCACTGCCCATGTACCACTCAGCCGCCTTGCTGTTAGGGTTTGCCAACGTTATTACCAAAGGTAAAGACATGTTTTTAGTGAAAAAGCACGATTCTAACGAGCTGCTTACTTCAAATTAGATTTGATAATATCTGAAGAAGTTTAACACAAAACAAAACGATAAATGCTCAGCTGAAATAATGTATAAACTTGGGCAAACCTGTAATCTGTTCTGTTTATAGTTCCATTGTTTGAAGGGCGTTATTTTCCAAATTATTAGACACAAACAAAAATTAAGTTAAACTTTGCATATGACTTTTTAATGAGCCTATTCAGCCTTGAAAGAAAAATTCGAGTGAGTGCAAGTGACTGAGTGAGAGCGAGTGAGTGCAAGTGAGTGAAAACGAGTGAGTGCAAGTGAGGGAGTGAGTTATATATTAAATGACAATAATAAATACATAATTACTAAATATTGTGCAATAGGCCTGTAAATATGAAATAGATCAAGGGAAACTCAGTAGCCTCGGCGGGGGTTCCGTCACTAGTCCAAACTCTGGTCATGGACACTACCTGGTTATCATTAAGCTAGTGAGTTAGATTTGTGCTTATAAATATCACTCCAAACTTGTACGTCTACCGAGTTCTACTGCAGTTGAATACAGCTCTATTTGTTAAAATAATTAGGTATATATAAAAAAAAACATTTTCAGTATCAATTTCAAAATCAGCACTTTTGTTAAAATATGTAAAGTGTGTACTTTTCTGTAGGTGCAACTATGGTGCTACGAGACAAGTTCTCAGCAACCCATTTCTGGGAAGAATGTCGGAAACACGACGTCACAATTATCCATTATATCGGAGAAGTCTGTAGGTACCTGGTAGCACGACCAAAGGTAAGTAGTAACTTAAATACTCAATCGGTTTTTAACGCTTATCTTATTCAGCTGCCAAAGGCAGCGGATCTTTATGTGGGTTTTATATCTTCTATGGTTAACAGACTGTGACCCATGTAGTTGACGATAAACATGCTTTACAACTTGAATTCATAGAGAACTCGTCTAAAAAACGTGAATGGTATAAACACATATTTTGGAACGTTCAACGGTTACCGTTTCGCATGTGGATTTGACGTTTTCGTAGATCAGTCTATTCCGTGTAGAATGCGGCAATGTTTCCGGGATCTTTATGTGTCCGGGATGTTTACGGAGCAAAATTAAATCGTAAGTGCAACTGAATAAAATCACAAATATTGGAATGGAATAAGAATAACTCTTTAACACTATTTTCATGGTTGAAGATTCATGACATTTATTGAATCCATGAATATATAACACCAAAGTTTAAAGTTATATCGGGTTTTATTTATAATGCCAAAAAGAAGCGAAAAAGAAGCAAATCAGCTTGTCCACACTGTCACTTCAAATGATTTTTGATTTTTTATCAATTTGCATTTGAATGATTATATCATAAAATTAAATTCTGATGAAGGCTTTCTAGCTGAAACGTTAAAAGGTCTGTGTTAATTTCTTTTAACTGTCCTTAAGGATTATATCAATAAGACCTTGGCCACGTTTCACAGTGAACACTATTGACGCATCCATTGCGTAGTTATTGCATTTGATAAAAACAGCAAGACATATTTCAGTTTGATAACTCTCAGATTTTCATTAATTATACAAACAATTGTTTGCATTCCTATCAGTTCACAGGCCCACAGTCATGTTTATTTTCTTATCGGCACTTTGCTTGTTAACATCTTTATGTTATTTGGAGTTGTTCCCAGAGAGAAGGAGAGGACAGTGATACACTTACTACCCAATAGATTAACATATGTCAGGATGATGATTGACATATGTCAGGATGATGATTAACATATGTCATGATGATGATTAACATATGTCAGGATGATCATTAACACATGCCAGGATGATGATTAACACATGTCAGGATGATAATTAACACATGCCAGGATGATGATTAACATATTTCAGGATGATGATTAACAAATGTCAGGATGATGATTAACATATGTCAGGATGATGATTATTACATGCCAGGATGAGGATTAACACATGTCAGGATGATGATTAACACATGCCAGGATGATGATTAACACATGCCAGGATGATGATTAATACATGCCAGGATGAGGATTAACATATTTCAGGATGATGATTAACATATGTCAGGATGATGATTAATACATGCCAGGATGAGGATTAACACATGTCAGGATGATGATTAACACATGCCAGGATGATGATTAATACATGCCAGGATGAGGATTAACATATTTCAGGATGATGATTAACATATGTCAGGATGATGATTAAGACATGCCAGGATGAGGATTAACATATGTCAGGATGATAATTAACACATGCCAGGATGATGATTAATACATGCCAGGATGGGGATTAACATATGTCAGGATGATGATTAACACATGTCAGGATGATGATTAACAAATGTCAGGATGATGATTAATACATGTCAGGATGATGATTAACACATGTCAGGATGATGATTAACATATGTCAGGATGATGATTAACTTTTGTCAGGATGATAAACTCTTGTACATGCTACTGTTTGGTTAATGCCTTCTTCCTATGGACAAAGCAGTATGCTTAACCCTTAACCCGCTAAGTATGACTATAATAACCTTTGCGTCCATGGTAAACCCAGATCAGCATGTGAGTAAGGCTGATCAGGGTTTACAATGTCCGGCTGCTGATCAGTCATTTCCCCAAAACACTCCTTTGTCACATAACTGGAAAGGTCTTAATTCAAAGAAAGAACAGTCTATTATATATATATGTAGGGGTAAGGGTTAAGTGAATCGCTCAATGTCATAAGTACAATATTTTTGCAAAAAGTCACTTGAACCCACAGCAGAGGTGGTTGCATGGTGGTACAGCTTTTGCCTTGCATAGTGGTACAGCATTCGCCTTGCATGGTTGTACAGCATTCGCCTTGCAAAGTGGTACAGCCTTCGCCTTGCATAGTGGTACAGCATTCGCCTTGCAAAGTGATACAGCATTCGCCTTGCATAGTGGTACAGCATTCGCCTTGCATGTGTGATGTCGTGGGTTGATCCCCAACATCATGCATCTATGGTGTTGTATTTCAGATTGACAGCATTATAAGTTGAGCACACTGCTACAAGTGCTACAAGCAAACGTTTATTATCCATAACGTGTATTGGTAACGTGTATTGGTAATTTGGTAGGGTAACTTCATGGCAACATTATGTGCCATAAATGTTAAATGTCTGGTGATCCACCTTTCATTTAAAATAATTATGCTTTTTTGAACATAATTGTATGGATTTATGGATCTTATAACAGTATTACAGCTTTTATATAAACAGAGAGAGTATGTTTCAGCGGAGAGATCAAACCCTCGACCCTGCAGCACTACTCTGATAGATAAACCACATGCAAAATAAATCTTAAAGAAATTAACCCAAGTAACAGCAAAATTACACTACACAAGTCTTTATCAAAGCTCTATCCAGGTGTTCAGTGTTCAGGTCATATAACAGTATAGATTTATGAACGGGTTCTTAAAATACCCGTGATTGAAAATGTGTAAAATGAATTACGAGTTGGTAACATTTAATTCGAAGCTCCAGTTTTGGGGTTTTGCCTGGCTGGTTAAAGCTGTGTCTATAGAGTTTGGATTCTCAACATTAAGTTATATATATACCTCCTCGTCAGTTAATGGTTATTATTCATTTGTAAATATATAAAAGTAAGAATATACTCCCCTAGTCTTCATGAAAACATAACAGACTTCATCAAGTAAGACTTTTAAACATAAATTACCAAGATGCACAAGCGTGAGTACTTTCTGGAACATCAAACTGATTTTCTTTTGTTTTGACTGTTTTTTCACTTGTTCGTACATTATATTTATTTTGTATGCACAATCAGATGCGTGGCTTTGTCTGAAATGGTTGTGTAGGCACAATGGATTTATTGAATGCTAGTGGGTTCTGGCTGTAAGCTCCCCTGATTAAAAAAACCCATCTATAATGCAGTTATGGGTTTTGATGTTATTTTTTCCCACGTTATGTTGTGTTGTTTATTTTTTCCCGCATTATGTTGTGTATGCACGTGCCTACAGTTCCTAAAAGCAGCTACGCCACTTACAATGTTTTGTTTCTGTGATGTCACACTGCTTCGTAATTTTCAATTATAGTCAAAAGATGATGGAATTCACAAGATACGTGTGGCCTTTGGTAATGGCTTAAGACAAGACATCTGGGCAGAGTTTCAGAACCGATTCAAGATTCCGCAGATTGTGGAGTTCTACGGAGCCACCGAGTGTCCCACATGGCTAAGTAACCTTGACAACAAGTTTGGAGCATGTGGTCGATCGTCCCCATACATGGTAATACTCCGGTTATTAGTTAGGGGTATGTCGTTTGGTGGGCGGGTGGGCGTATAGGTGTCAAACATTAGTTTCCACTCAATAACTTTTGTTAGGAATGAGGTATTGCGATGAAACTTGCAGGGTAGGTAGCTTATATGGAAAGAAAGCTTGGGATTGCAGTTGGGGTCGCTGATTTCAAGGTCAATGTTACTAAAATTAGAAAGACGTTTTCCACTCAATAACCTGAGTTGGGAATGAGATATTGGAACGAAACTTGCTGTGTATGTATTTTACTACGCCTTGTACAACAGGCCTACTGTTCAGTAGGCAATAAGGCCTACTGGTTAGCTTGAATCGATTTTATATGCGCACAATCCTCGCTATTATCCTGTCTTCAGCGCCCAAATAGACAAGACTGTGTAAACAAAACTACATCCCATCAAAAGGAAATCTCTAACAATAAAGTCCACATCCAGAGAAACTAACTAAAGATATACATACACAATAATAAACATCTCAGGATGTATCCAGAATCGTACTGAACAACCATAGTAGTTGCAGCTAAAGAGAAAACCAGTCTAGGGTACGACCAGAAAACCCGAGGGACGAAAGCTCATGCACCCACCTCCCTTAGTTGGGGTTTCAGTAGGTACACTCATAGAGTCCCAAGAGGTAGTCCAGTCATCGCACAAGTGAAAAGTGAAGCGTAATAACTGACTGTACTTGCGCGTACAGGTAAGGTATTATGGCGCATGCGCATTGCGCTAAGTTACGCACCGTCTTACGAATTGATCAAATGTAAGAAAACCTAGTATACATATCGTTGTTAATTTATTTGTTTTGGGAAAAGTATTTACGATAGCCGGCTATTTCAAAGACGAGTTGAAAGATAATTCTTTATTTTATACAGTGATGTTGGTTTTAGCTTTACTAAAAACGAACTAAATAACAAAAATTACGTTCGTTTGACCGTATGTGAAACTGTGACAGTGACGTGACTCGGCAAATTTAAATATATATATATATACATATCGTTGCTGTATTATTTCTTCTGGGAAATGTATTTAAACTAGCTGGCTAATTCAAATACAAGCTGAGGGATTATTCTTCATTCTATAAAGTGACTTCTGTTTTAACTTTAATAACAAAATAAATAATATGACCGTAGGTGAAACTGCGACAATGATCATGTGACTCCGTATACATATATATCCATGGTGTCGCGTAGTAATATGAAAAATGACTTTTTCGAAATAATTGGGTAGCGAGGAAAACATTGACATTAAATTGGGTTGGAGCGGCGTTTCTTGACAGATTTTTGAATACCAATGTGATATGATGTATTTTCCTCAGTGAAAAATATCGCAACTGTCACGATTTTCTGTAATAAGCTTTCTGGATGATGAAAATGCACATATTAAGATCTCAGGAACTATGAGCTTTTGCAATATTAGTTTGAGCAGGCACTGTAGGTAGACGTGTAATATAAACGGGTCCTGGTTAAAGTACCCCGGGGAAATGTACCACCACTTTTGGTCACGTGTTTTATTAACCCGACCCTTACCAGCCCTTTTTACGATTTTGGTTCATCTGGCTGTGTACATAAAAAGCCACAAAAGCCACACAAATAATGGCGAGGTTATGATGTACACAAACAATACTAGTAAGTCGAGTCCTATGTACATTTCATTACACGCATTTTTCCCCAGCCGTGTCAAAATTGATTCACAGCAGAACCGTCGATCGAGGTCAGTGTGTGCGGAAATGCTTGTGATGTCGTTACCGACTTCGATTGACACAAAATGGGGAAACTCTAACCTGTTGTGCAAGGCGTAGGATATGGAAAGGAAGCTTGGGATTGCACTTTGGATCACTGGGTCAAATTCACTGTTACAAAAAATAGAAAAATGATTTCCGCTCAATTATTTAGGAATGAGATATTTCAGCAAAACTTTTACTTAAAACTTTAAAAATAAATCTTTCACCTCTTCGGTTACACTCTGCGTCATCAATACAAATTCCACAAAATAACTCTTCATTTCTTAAAATTAAACCATATGTACGCCTTACACCTTTAAATCTTCATTCGGCAACCTCGTTTCATGTTCCTTCTAATAATATTACTAAGAGTTTTAATAATGGCTCAAAAGTTTCCGAAAACTCCTCTAGGATCACCTGTTTTGAAGAAATACCATATAAAGTCTCATTTAGGAAATAATTTAGTTCATTCAAGACGCAGGTTGTTTCCCTCTATTAATAAGTGCTATGCTAAGAGGTGCAGTTGTTGCAATTATTTATCTTGCAAGTCCACCATTAAATCAGCTGTTAATGGTAGATTATTTAATGTATGTCTTGCTTCAAATGTTGATTGACGTACTGTACTACTCACGTCATTTATGTTCTGACTTGAAATGCACCACGTTGCGGTATACAATATGTTGGACAAACAGGTCGATCCTTAAAAGTTCGATTTCGTGAACACAAATATAATGCGAGTAATCCTAAAAAGTAAAAAAATTACTTGTACCAACACTTTCGTCAGTCAGGTCATAATTTTAATTACGTAACTGTTCAACCGGTTGAATATATATTTTTTGATAATGATGCTACTAAAAGCTTCAAAATAAAAGCTCGACATATTGTAGAACTTAAGTGGATGAAAAACTTACAGACACCTTATCCACTCGGCCTTAATGACAATATTTATCAAGAAGGAAATATTTCTAAAGATCCTAATATTGACATTTTTTCTATATTTTCTATTCGAAAGCGTAAATCTAGGTCTCATGGTCCTAGGCTTTATGGTAACATCAAACGTAAATCACGTGTAATTATTTCTGTCGCTGATTTACATACTATTTTTAAACAGTCTGGAAAGCACTCTATGCTTTCACGGCTTACCTCTTTGTCCATTTCTTCACTAAAGTTGATCGACCAGGAAGCAGACAAAATGTTCATTCCGAAAGTCCTTTAATTTGTTATAAATATAAAAAGCCTATTAGAAATATTATTTTCAACTACAATAAAATAGTTTCTGACCTTGATATAGTACGTTCATAATACTCCTAGGGAATGTGAATGCAACACATCAAAATTTTGCTATGCTCCAGCAGGTCATGTCATCGCTGGTAATTTTGATATTGTTGATAAACGTATTCGGCATTTGTTTTCGAAAGGTCCTAAATATAGATTACCTTCAACTATTGATTTTAATGCCTGTCGTGCCCAGATCGCCCACTCCATTGAAGATTTTAGTATAACATGGTGTCGTAGAGAACATGCGGACCCAAACTCGCTTTCTACTTGGAAAAAGTCAATTCTTAAAATTATAGATATACGTATTAACTTTTATAATGCTAACTTCCTCCGAGACCTAGGTTTTCCTTTCGTAATTTAAAATCGGGAATTCAGAAGCTTCATAATAAATTTGTTTTAGTTCCTGCAGATAAAGCAGCTAATAATGTAATTATTGTTTGACGCCTACATTACGTCAATGTTTTATCTCTGGAACTCGGCAGCACTTATTCGTATACTCTAGTTAATTTTACTGAGGATGATGTTGTTTCCGCACATAGCACTACTTTCAAGGCTGGTGTAAACGATAAGCAAAATAAACTGCCTACCATGTACTGGATTCCTAAATTACATAAAAATCCATATAAGGCTCGCTTTATTTCTAATTCTAGTGCCTGCACCACAACACACATCTCCAAACTTTTAACTTCTTGTCTTACTGCCGTTAAAGATCACGTTAAACTATATTGTGATAAAACTTATGAAAACTCTGGGATTAATTTATTTTGGTCTATAAAAAATTCAGGAGACGTTCTGGATAAAATTTTCAATAAAGGTCAAGTTTCATCAATAAGCACTTATGACTTCTCTACACTATATACAACCTTACCTCATCACCTTATTAAAGACAAGCTAATTTCTCTTATTCAAAAAACATTCGCTAGAAGAACTACTACATTTTTGGCATGTAATAATATTAAAGCGTTTTTACTAACGGCAGTTTAGACAATTATACTATGTGGACTTGCTATGAAGTTTGTGAAGCACTCATCTTCCTATTAGATAATTTTTTCGTCAGGTATGGTACCACCGTTTATAGACAAATTGTTGGTATCTCTATGGGTACGATCTGTGCACCCACTTGTCGCAGATTTGTTTTTATTTTGCTATGTTGAGTCTTTCACCAGATACCCAGGCAGATGCTATTGAAGCTTTTAATGACACCTCTCGGTATCTGGATGACATACTGAACATTGACAACCCTTCTTTCCAACTATGGTTTATAATATTTATCCTAAAGAACTTCGGCTTAATAAAGAAAATATATCTGATAATAACGCTTCTTTTCTTGATTTAGATCTCTCGATTGAAAAATGGTAAAATAATTAGCAAAATCTATGACAAGAGAGATGATGATTTTAATTTTGACATTGTTAATTATCCCCACTTGGATGGGGATGTTCCCCGTGCAAATTCTTATGGGGTGTATCTGTCTCAACTTATTCGTTTTTCTAGAGTTTGTACTCGAGTTGAGGACTTTAATGTATAGGTTACCGTTACCATAAACTTCGTAAAACCTTTGCAAAATTTTATTATCGTAACCCTGATCTTCTTTCCAAATATAAATGTCATTTGAGGACTCTTCTGCGACAAGGACTATCACAACCTGACTTCTATGGTGATGTGATTTATAAACTTCGTAAGATTCTTGGTCATGATCACTTTCATACTATCTTTGTTAAACTTGTTAAACAGTTTATCAAAAGAGGTTTTGACCATATCATTTTGCAACGTACTGCATGCTTGGTGGTGGACCCTTTTACAGTTCGCCACTATGCTTTCCTCTTTAATTGTACGATGACCGGACAGGCTGTGAACCCTATGATGACGCCTACCTAAAGCCCATTGGGACGGTGGCGTTTGATGTTTGTCCATGATCTTTCTTGTCGTGCCCTTAATGGTGTATTCTCTTACTGGTCTGACTTCTGCCAAGTCATTGAGTACCTTCATTGTGGCTTTCTAGGCTATTGTGTTTTTGTATTATATTTACACGAGCATATTTGTGTTTTACTTATATTGCCTACTGATGCTGCCTTGTTGGCTAGAGATTAGATTATGGCGGGGATTTCTTTATTTACACTGTCCTGTTTTAATGGGATGACAGTAGGGTAAGTGTGAGGTTTGGTGCACCCTAGAACCGGTTTACCCCCCCCCCCCCCCCCCCCCCCCCCACCCCACCCACCCCAGTGGCCTACTTTGCCACTGACCGTTCCAAGGCGGTAGCCCTATTGTCAACCCTTTTGTGTTTGTGATGTCGTTTACTTTTATTATTACTTTTGCCTTCTTGTTTGTCTGTTTCCATGTTTGTTTCTGTGTTTTGTGGTTGACTGTCCTCATTGAATGCTACTTTCCCTGTCCGATCTTTTTATATTTCTTTTGCTGTACATGTAGCTTATATTTGCCTTACTAACACATCTTTTTTTTCTTTACAGTCCTCATTTACTGTGTATGCATGTATGTTTGTGCTTCACGTGTAATTCTGTTTATTCTAAAGTGTACACTGTTTATATCACAAGAACTTCAACTACTTTAGTTATGTCATTTGCTTTTTATTTGTAGAAAAAAACTTTGTTATTTCATCTTCATCTTAGTAGTGTAATAGCATTTCAAATGGAAAACCTGGTTTCTTGTTTTTTTGTTTATGTTTAAACATATTTTCTAAATTTTACTCTTTTATATTAAGTAAGATGTTAAAAACATTGATGGATTTAATATTGCAGCTTTAAAATTAATCAACATTTTGAGGATAACCTTATATCCATACAGATACAATGTTTTGGGCTAACATATTTGCCTTTGTATCATCTCATAAATTATGGGTCACCATATATCATGTGTCTGTTGAATGCATTTTGTGAATATAACCATGAATTTAAGATAAGTATTTAAAGACATTTTTGATAAAATGTGTGATGTCCTGTTAACTTTTCTGCTTAATTTGTATATTTGCAAATCTTTATTACAGCTATTTGAATAGTTCAAAGCAAATTCTTTTAGCATTACGTGGTCCGGCTTTAATTCCATTACGTGGTCCCGTTTTAATTCGGAAAAGGCGACACAATAAGGGAGAATAACAAAAAATGGAAAACTTCACGTTTTATTTAATTATATGCAAACAGATAAAAATTCATAAAACACTGGATTAAAAGTTGGTTGAATAATGTTTAAAATCATTTTCAGTGCATTTTAGGCTATTATAATAATAATAATGACGGTGGAGGCAGGGTACCACGCACTCATTCCATGGTAGTACTGTATACCTCCCACATTCGTAAGAATCGACACTTTCTCACAAGTCCCGAGCTCCCAGTGGAATTCAAACCTGCAGCAGTGAGAAGCGAGAAGGTTGCAAACTCCGCATATTTACCATCACTTTAACGAAGGCCTTAATAAATCGAGGTTATAATTTTGCTAACTACATGAAGATTGCCTTACGTCCCTTTAAATTACTACCTTTCAGAGGAAGTTCACTCCTGCAGCGTTTGTGAAGTTTGACCTGGAGGCTCAGGCCCCGTTTAGAAACAGAAATGGCCGCTGTGTACCCATTGGTCCAGGTTGGTAAGATTCTTACAATGGAGCACTTGTTAATATTTATCACATAATTAGAGTGATATATTAAAACTATATTTTCGGTAAACTATGCAAACTACAATTTGGTCTGAAGAATGGAGTCTGTTTGTGTGTTACCGTACTCATCCCTATTAGTACTATCACCTGCATGATTTCTAAATTGAAAGTAAATAACCGCCCTTTCATCATTGATCAGAAGGAAGCTAAATTCATCAAAACTTGACAAATGTAGGGTTTTCAACTATAACGGCATGATCGAATATATAATGCAAACTGAAGGTCTTGTTTTTTACATGACTCGTAAAAGGTGATTTTTAGGGATTATATATACTCATTCCGGAAGTGGGATAACAATACCAATTGAGTTTCCAATTACAGGTTTGTGTAATGC
>JAWPHD010012737.1:0-73637 GCA_037043455.1 Cyrtodaria siliqua
TCACTTTTATAGTACACATTTGTTACATGTGTATTGATCAAACACAACCTTTCTCTGACTTTGTTTTTCGTTTTGCTGCTACTTTTTTCAAATGACAGTAATCAGAGCCAAATTGGTGAAACTGGAGTCGGACTTGAAGCCAAAGTTTTAATCGGGTTTTATTTCACAAACAATAAATCGAAATCAGGGCCCCTCTGGCTGATTTTTTCTTTGCGCCACCACTTGCGCCAAAATGAGATAAGTTGGAGCCAAATTAGAAAAATTGGAGCCATGCATGAGTTAGCTCCAGTGGCTATATACATTCATAAACTATATATATATTCATATACTAAATAAAGAATATATAAAACAATTAGATATTAATAATAATATAATAATTGAATGGAATAAATCAATAATATCTTTTCATTGTAAAAATAGTGCAGCTTTTGGTAAACACTATTGCATTGCTTTCCTTCACCGCACTGTGCCAATTTCCTACCGTTGGTGCACTCGGATTACAACTTTTTCGCAGCATGCCCGCGGGCCGTTTTCAATCGAAGTCCTAATCCCTGCGATCGTACTGCGGATTGTCACCCGAAGTAACGCGGAGATTCCCGGCGACCGTCAAAATCGCCGCGATTGCAAAACCCAGTCTTGAAAGAAAGCAATCGCCGCCATTCTTTGTGATAAGTTTACAGGGAAACGCGGAGGAAATTAGAGCAGGAATAAATAAAAAATATAATAAAATTGATAAATACAATGAATAAATTTAGAAAGCAATATGTATTTCAAACTTTTAATGCCTTTAATAACAGGAGTTAAAATTTTGTTGTCCAAAAGTCGCATTTCTCTTCAGCGGACATAAATTGGCTACCCACAATCCTTTGCGATGTGTGTACCTATTAACAAGGTGGCACTAATAACAGGTTTATGTTCCGAATTTTTAACAATTTTTTCGTATTATTTCTGACTAAAGAACCCATCGATGTATTAAAGGGGGTTAATGCACTATTTTCGAACATGTTTTTTTTTTAAAGGGCTCTGAACAACTTGAAAAATGCTGAAAAAATTATCAAAATGCCATGAAAAATAAAGGAGATATGACCTATTCAAAAGTTGCAAGAAAACATAAATGGAGGCTGCCATCTTGGAACGATGACGTCATCGCGCCAATTTACCATATATGGCATATTGACAAAACGTATTTTAAAGCTAAGAAAATCACTGCACAAATGAAAACTAACCATACAATTTATACATTTTACATATGTATATTTATTTTTAATCAATTTTGCAGTGTTTTTCTTTGCTTTAATATGTATTTTGTCAATATGACATATATGGTAAAATGGCGCGCTGGTGACGTCATCGTTAAAAGCTGGCCGACTCCATTTATGTTCTTTGTAAATTTTCAGATCTCAGATTTGTGTTTTTCGCGGGCCGCCATCTTCTCTGAAAACCGCTTGAAGGATTTTGATGAAACTTAAATCACAATGATCTTTGGGATAGTCCCTCTCATGTTTGTGTTTTTCGCGGAGCCGCCATCTTCTCTGAAACCGCTTGAAATTTTTTGATGAAACTTAAATCACAATGATCTTTGGGATAGTCCCTCTCGGGTTTGTGTTTTTCGCGGCCGCCATCTTCTCTGACACCGCTTGAAAGATTTTGATGAAATTTAAATCACAATGATCTTTGGATAGTCCCCTCTCAGGTTTGTGTTTTTTGCGGCCGCCATCTTCTCTGAAAACCGCTTGAAGGATTTTGATGAAAACTTAATTAAATCACAATGATCTTTGGGATAGTCCCTCTCAGGTTTGTGTTTTTCGCGGCCGCCATCTTCTCTGAAACCGCTTGAAAGATTTTGATGAAACTTAAATCACAATGATGTTTGGGATAATCCCTATCAGGTTTGTGTTTTTTCGCGGTGCCATCTTCTCTGAAAACCGCTTGAGAGATTTTGATGAAACAAACCACAATGATCTTTGGGATAGTCCCTCTCAGGTTTGTGTTTTTCGAGGCCGCCATCTTCTCTGAAACCGCTTGAAGGATTTTGATGAAAACTTAAATCACAATGATCTTTGGGATAGTCCCTCTCAGATTTGTGTTTTTCGCGGCCGACATCCTCTCTGAAACCGCTTGAAGGATTTTGATGAAACTTAAATCACAATGATCTTAGGGAATTAGTCCCTCTCAGGTTTGTGTTTTTGCGTGGCCGCCATCTTCTCTGAAACCACTTGAAAGATTTTGATGAAACTTAAATCATAATGATCTTTGGGATAGTCCCTCTCAGGTTTTGTGTTTTTCGCGGCCGCCATCTTCTCTGAAACCTCTTGAAGGATTTTGATGAAACTTAAATCACAATGATCTTTGGGATAGTCCCTCTCAGATTTGTGTTTTTTTGCGGCTGCCAGTCATCCAAGATGGCTAAAAACTAGGTTAATTTAAGGAAATTTCAAAAAAACGTCTACTCCAAAACCACTTATTCCATTCTCGTGAAATATCATATACATGTGCCTTGGATTGGCCTCTATCAAGACTGTGTTTTTCGTTTTCGTCTAATAATCAAAAATGGCCACCACAGCGACCCAAAGTTTACATAGTAGAGTTATATAGTAGGAAACATGTTTCTTGGGTTGGCGTCAATCATGTTTATTTTTTTGAATCGCATCATGCAAGTAGGGCCTCTTGTTGAACTTGTCTGAGCTTTTATTGGTATTAACAACCTGTGCAAGTTTGGTAAAGATAAAATAATAAATTAAGGCGCTAGAGTGTTAACAAGGCTTAATATGGCATTTTTCAGTAGAGCTAAAAACTACTCTTTGATGCATATGTGTATGTACCTTAAGGGTTATTTCCACACTATTTTATCATTACCTCTATTTGCCATTGCAGGAATCAGCGTTACTGGCAGACCGGCTGATCCAGTACCATCTGACACGGGCCCAGGAGGCCGAGGATATGTACGCCCTGAAGAATGACCTGTCCCCTGACCAAACAAAAATACTCAAGTCACAGATACGACTCAGAAGATGGAGGCTTTACTTGGGGATACTAAGGAGAGGGTATGTAGACCACTCGATATAAAAGGAACAAATCATTCACCATCATTCATAGCAGCATTTAAAGTAACAGAGAACTGATTTAAAAATTATTTTTTTATCTACTGTTAGTAATGACAGAATGATGACACGATTAACACCTATCAACCAAAAATATAGATTTCAAGAAATAAACAACACGTTTGTGGCATTTCTCCCCCGCCAGAAATATCTAGTTTAAAATGTTTGAAAACCAAAAGATGTGAGCTCACCAGGAATCAGACCGAGGACCTCTGGATTGAGACGAAATTATGCTTACCACTCTTACACAGCAACTCCTTCAGACAGACAGTACTTCAGACTGGCTGTGGGACTTAACTATTAATGTCCCCCATCAGTCAGAGGAAGGGACCTGTTAAACTTTCCATTTGTAAGACAAAGCAGTAATGTAAATAAGTTCAAGGTCACATGCCCGGTGGACACGTCTCCAACCTTGTACCATTTGGCAGTAGCATGCTTACCTCAATACCATTGAGCCCCCCCCCCCCCCCCCCCCCCCCCCCCCCCCCCCCCCCCCCCCCCCCCCCCCCCCCCCCCCCCCCCCCCCCACATCCCACCTGACATTCCCTCTCCAACCCGACATTCCCCCTCCAACCCCGACATTCCCCCCTCCCCAAACCCGCAATCAGCCCATTGTCACATTAGAAGTAAAAGGTGCTATGTGCCTTCTTTGTTCATATACTGATAGTATTTTACCACTAAGGTGACGCCATGCCAATTAATAAAGATAGAACCTGTTCAAAGCAATTACTCCATTATATCCTGCACTACAGACAAATAGCATCAACTCTGCGACGTCCCTGGATGAGAGAGAGGCCAATGTTGTGACGCAGACTCTGCAGGAAGAGCTCATCATGGTGCGACTATGCGAGGCAGAGAACATGTGCAACCTCAAAAATCTATGCAACAAAACTGTTGAGCTGGAACAGGTTTTGTGGCTCGAATTAATATTTTAAAGATTAATATTTTAAAGGAACACACTGCAATTTTGAAGTAGTTTTCAGTTCCAAGCACTGGAATTGTTGTTGCAATTTATTTATCCGTGTCATTTTTACTTTAAAGGAAGTACATCAGAATTGGTATAGTTTTTAGAATTGTTTAAATATATGTATATATTTAATTGATAAAAAAAAAAGAAGAGGCATAACACACCAAAAGAATTGCGCTGAACATATAAAATAACTCGAAGAATCTATTTCCTAACTATGGTGACACGCCAAATATAGCTAATTTTATTTGGCGGAAAAATAAATCGCAATGTATTGCAAAGCAAGCATCGGGTGTAAATATCGCCGATTTATTCTGTGTAAAGGCTATTTATAACTTGGGGATTTCTCTATGGACTTTTAAGACTTGTTGTAAATTATAAATATTAATTATTGTGCAGTATTCTAGGAAACTATTAATGTCCATCTATATCTAGCAAATATTTCATGTTATAAATTGATGATTTCATACGTTTTTGTATTTTTAAACGAATTATGCCCCAAGCCTGATTTACTCCCTTAAACCTGCTTGTAATTAAATACAATTTTTAGTTTTCTCTTTTTTTAACTCTACTGGCCAGCAGAGCTTATGGGATGCCGAGCTGTCTGTCGTTAACTTTTGTCTCAAGACGATAAGGCCTTCATTTTTCATCTGATCTTTACCAAACTTTACCAGATTGTTAATGTCAATGAAAGCTCAGACAAGTTCGAAAACCAGTCATTTTTCTTCTGATCTTTACCAAACTTTACCAGATTTCATATTTTTTTATTTTTTTTTTATAATAATAATAATAATAATTATTATTGTTATTTTTTTTTTTATTATCTCTACTGGCCAAGTTCGAAAACCAGCCAGATCAGACCAGTAATGGTGGAGTTGTGGCTCTTGATTTAGTTGAATATGCTATAGTTTGCCTCTTTAAGACGATAGTTACTCGCTTCATTGATGTTGTAAGAGCCATATTAGCCAGTAGAGGGTCCACAGGCCCTCTTGGGTCTCTTGTGTTGAATTTAGAAGACACTTTTACCCAGACTCCAGACATGTTATTCCAGTATTTATATTTCTGTTTCAGAGTATTCATCTCATTGTTCCGGTTAACAGTGAGTGGTATTGAAGAAATCCTGCATCAGCTAGCGACACTGCAAGATATGTGGACAATATATAGGTAAGATAATCATTTTCTCCCTGTTAACCGGAGTCGATCAGAATTTTTAGCTCTAGCTTATGCTGTGGTCGCCATCCGCCTGTCTGTCTGTCTGTCCGTAAATATTTTTTTTGCGGCGACTACTCATCTGAAACTACTGGATTAATTTTCATGAAACTTTACTACATGAATGCTGCCCATGATGTCTAGTTGGTACTAGCAAAATTTCACGGTGATGTGAAATCCAACATTGCCGCCAAAGCTAAAACAAGATTTGGGCGACTACTTCTTGAAAACTATAAGTGATATTGATAATGGACTTTTTCTAAAATGATCAGCATGACATGATGTTGGTCCTTGTCAAAAATCGTTTTGAATCAACGTCAAACATGGCTCTTCCGCATCTTTGTTTACATAGGGTTATACAGTAAAAACTTGTAGCGACTACACCTCTGAAACTACTTGATGGATTTTCATGAAACAACTGGAATGTTGCTGTTGATGTCTACTTCTTGAAAACTATATTGAAAGGAAAAAACCCCGCAAAATCAAAAAATTGCCTAAACTACACTATTATACACACACAATACCACGTTATCACAGTAGGGATCCGTACACCAGATCTTGGTCAAGACCCCGTTCACTAGTACGGAGTTTTGGTCAGCCATGTTGTAGAAAACGTATGGATAACAACAGCAAAGTTAGGTTAACCACGTTTTTTCCTATTTTTGTTCATTTTATATGAGGGGCGTCCGTGGCCGAGTGGTTAACGTCTCTGACTTGAAATCACTCGCCCCTCTCCACTGTAGGGTCAATCCCCCAATGCCTAGGAATCATTATGTGAGGAAGCTATCCAGCTGGCTTGCGGAACGTCGGTGGTCCATCCGTGCACGAAAATTGCCCGGAGGGGCACCTGGGGTCTTCCTCCACCAATGGAAGCTGGAAAGTCGCCATATGACCTTAGCTGTTGGTGAGACTATAAAATCCAATTCAATTCATTTTATATGAATAATCAGTATTGCTATATGGTGCGGAAACATTTCCCCGTTCAAATATTACCGTACATTGTTTACATATTACTTTAAATGCTACAATTCGGATCAAAGAAAAACAATAGCCGGTGCTGAAATTCGCCCAAAGTACACTTCAGCAATAAATATCTCATTAAGTTAATGAAAATTTTGTATTGGCAGATTTATTTGTTTTTCCAATACACCCAATCATAGCCGTTACATTCCACTATATAATACAACACAACACATCAACATTATATATAATACTAATGGTGTTTTAAATGACAAAAACAATTGTATGATGTTAACTGTGGTCACAATGAGCTAAAATTGGACAACTGTATCAATTCTAACAAACAATAATATACGTCTGGACTTAGTTTGTAGTACATGTAGTTATTTGGAATAAGTACGGAGTCTTTCTCAAGAATTACCTCTTTTAAGTTTTAGTTTTCTGCATTTTTTCGTCTTAACAATACAAAATGGCATAAGACATATAGGACCTAAATAATGTCTACGAATTACTACAAATATAAGTAAATAACATCAGTGCAGAGCAGCGAAAACAATCTTTGCATTGCAAAACCCCGTACAGTACATGGACAAGACTCCGTACACAAATCAGCATCTTCTTATATGAATTAGTTACGCTGGGCACGTTTTGTTTCGATATATATCTCGGCCAATTCCGGATGAATGATGCTGAAATTTTGAACATGCACGTATATTGGAAAAACAAATAAACCTGCCAATTCAAAATTTTCATTAACTTGAAAATTAATGAGATATTTATTGCTGAAGTCTACTTTGGGCGAATTTCAGCACCGGCAATTGTTTTTCTTTGATCCGAATTGTAGCATTTAAAGTAATATGTCAACAATGTACGGTAATATTTGAACGGGGAACTGTTTCCGCACCATATAGCAATACTGATTATTCATATAAATGAACAAAAATAGGAGAAAAACGTGGTTAACCTACCTTTGCTGTTGTTATCCGTACGTTTTCTACAACATGGCTGACCAAAACTCCTTACTAGTGAACGGGGTCTTGACCAAGATCCGGTGTACGGATCCCTACAGTGGTTATATTCCAGATATATCTCAACATGTTTTGTACAAAAAGGGGCTATAACTAATTACAGAAAGGACAACTCTTTCAAGTAGCAGAACTTTTAATCAATGGATACTTTGTTACATGAAATTCATAAATGTTGAAATTTTGCTTGAAAAAGTCGAGCCATTTTAGTATTGTGTTTAATGTTTTGAGATTGCACCGTTTAAAGCCTAAGTTTGCTCACCTGCTTGAGCCAAATGCACATTCTGTTGATAATGAAACTTTGAAGGGGTAACCATTGGTGTGTTCTGTACTGATTAAACCTTCTTTCCGAAAGGACAGGCCTAATGTTGCCCTGCATCATTCGATTAGCACTTAAGATATTAAACATACAATATATAGCGGAAATACCCATTATGCATTTCTTTTTCCTTTCAGTATACAAGTGATATTGATATGGGACTTTTTCTAAATCAGCATGACATGATGTTGATCCTTTTCGAAAATTATTTTGATTCGACTTTAAACGTAAACATGGCCGCCAGTGGCCACCTTTGTTTACATAGAGTTATATAATAAAACTTGTAGTGACTACTTTATGAAATTTCATGAAACTTCACAGGAATGTTGCACTTGATGTCTAGTTGATCCTAGCAAAATTTCAGGTCGGCTTGAAATTCAAAATGGCCGCCACAGCTAAAAATAGTTTTGCAAAAAACAAATGTGTAGCGACTACTTCTTGAAAACTATAATTGATATTTTTATGGGATTTTTTCTAAAATGATCAGCATGACATGATGTTGGGCCTTGTCGAAAATCATTTTGATTCAACATTAAACATGGCTGCCAGTGGACATCTTTGTTTACATAGAGTTATATAGTAAAAGACTAGCGGCTACTCCTCTAAAACTACTTAACAGATTTTCATGAAACTTCATAGAAATGCTGATCTAGCTATCAAAAGCTATCAGCAGAGCTTCAAGGTGTAGAGCTTCAAAGTCATTAACCTCTTGTTTATATGCCCATTGACATATTATGGTATGGGTTGTCTGTCCATTAAGTCCATCTGCCCGTAAACAATTATAATTCTGGACTTATACATGTTCATAAATCTGTGTATTTGTATTTATTTTACAGCATTCAGGAGATGCTACACTGGTTTGTGCTCTGAGGCATGTTTAGCCATGTTTTCCGACGATGGCAGATCTCGATGGATGCCACACCAGATTTCTCACTTGACGCTTCCAGGACCAGCCCCACACATATTTTGTGCTGCCTGGTGCTATGGCAGACTAACGAGATGTGAGGTCGCTGTTCACAAATGACCGCTTGACTGGTTTGTGAAAAAATACAAAGCTGTGTTAGGCTTTCCAAAATGTGTTAGAAACTTGGCTTTATCCAAATTGACAATTTTTATCAGCTATAGTTTGTAATTATCAAAGGACTAGGTGTACATGTTGCCGAATATAACCTCATTTCCAATGCCATGTCTTCATCATGATCCCTGCATTGTTTCAGGTGCTATCTCGCTCGCATCAAAAGAGCAGTGGCAGAAAAACTATAACGTGGCTCCAGCGTAAATGGAGTTTCTACGATAGAATTTGCAGCAACTCTGCAGTTCAGGGTGAGAAAGTTCTAGGCCCATTTTCCATATTTTATCTCGATGTACATGGAAGATGAGCCTGGCATGGCATGTTCATGCCTGTTAGGCACCATATAACCTTTTCATGTGTTGGTGCACCTTAAAACCCCAATTCAATTCAATTCTTTTAACCCAAACAGAATTTTCAATTTTTTGAATGCCCTAAATTTCCCCCCAAAATTAGGTAAAAAATGCTGCTTCCCAAAATACATAGAAAAAGCCCTGTATCAGTAGGTTGAAATGTTAGTGCTTTACTGTTATGTTGGTGTTTTATTGAAAGGACTGGGGGAGATCTGGATGAATTATGGATGTCATCCAAATAGAAGTAAATTCATGTTGTGCTTCAGTATCATAAAAATGAGCACCAATTATGTTTTTATGTTCAATCGAGTCCATTATTGTTAGGAAAATATTGGTCTGAAAAACTTATGTAATCCTATGGAGCTAAATGGCTTGGGAAGTCTCGTTTATCTTTGGGTTCATCACTGTGTTTTAAAATCGTCAATTGTCAATAATTAAAGCAAGGTTAAACAATGGCATCAGATCTCCTCCAGTCCCTTTAAATATATTTCATGCATGACCTAAGTAAGGCCAAATAAAAGCATATGTGTGGTTCTGGTACCCCATTTTTAAGGACGATCCTGAACATTTTATGGCAAAAAAAATGAAATTGTATTGTTTTCTATCTCTTCTGAACCTGATATCAGTAAATTTAAATTCAAAATATTGTTTAGAAAATAAAATATTGTCCCTACCTATCCTAATATTTTAGCATGTAAAGGAACCGCACAAATAATTTCATTTCGCCTAATCTGTATTCCTATTTGAAGTGATAATTTTTAGATGACAATACTTTAACTTAGATGCCTACTATAAGTATATATAGGGATCATGATGTCCGTAATGTTGTGCCACATCACATAACACACAACAGGCGGTGCTTCTTGTTATTATACTTGCATATCTCAAGCTGTTTCCAATGGATTATTCCCGAACTTCATATGCACATAACACAGTTGATGATCTTGTGTCCCTCTATATCTAGAATTATGAATCTTTGTTTACGTAGGAATTATATAAAACAAACGGGGGTATCCATCACATCTGTTTCAAATTAACCAGATCCTTGATGGTCACACAGGTTTATATTGATAACCAGATCCTTGATGGTCACACAGTTGTATATTGATAACCAGATCCTTGATGGTCACACAGTTGTATATTGATCACCAGATCCTTGATGGTCACACAGTTGTATATTGATAACCAGATCCTTGATGGTCACACAGTTGTATATTGATAACCAGATCCTTGATGGTCACACAGTTGTATATTGATAACCAGATCCTTGATGGTCACACAGTTGTATATTGATAACCAGATCCTTGATGGTCACACAGTTGTATATTGATAACCAGATCCTTGATGGTCACACAGTTGTATATTGATAACCAGATCCTTGATGGTCACACAGTTGTATATTGATAACCAGATCCTTGATGGTCACACAGTTGTATATTGATGCATCCTTTTTTTCTGAACATATATTTATTTTAAAAAAAAACATAAGAAAATAGTGTTTGAAAACAACACCAACATGGTTGTTTTTTTCCGCTTTTAATAAAAACAAGAAACAGATTAAATTGTTCGAAATTTACACTTGGCACTGAACTAGTATTTTTATCGATCTGCATAGCGAAAAGTTAGAAACAGATTAAATTGTTCGAAATTTACACTTGGCACTGAGCTAGTATTTTTGTCGATCTGCATAGCGAAAAGTTAGACATAGTCACAATGACATGGCTACGTCCATACATCTATCTGTTACTCAAAATATTGTTCACATTTTTTCATTTATCTTTAGTGCATTATGACATGTACTATACATATATATAACACACACCAGCATGTGTCCGTGACCTTGACATGTAGCTTTAAATTAAAAGGATGGGAAAATAACTTTTGTGAACAATATCTTTAAAAAGTGACTTTCAAATTTCAAATTGTCAGTGAGTGTATTAGATAATATTCAATGACATATGACAAACCTACATCTGTCCATGATCTTGGCATTTAGTCCATGTACTTGACATTTAGGTTTAAAATGACTGAAAAATAACTTAGAAACCAAACTATTAAACATATTGCCACACACTTTTTCCTTCAACAATATTTGGAAATAATTTGATCAGTATGTGTATAAGATATACAAATACCAAATGTAATCCAATGAGGGTAATACTGGCAATGTGATAGATTCATTATAGATGCGCAATTGCTATAGGAAACAATTTTATGATACACAAAGCTTTATCACTCTAATTATTGTACAAGTTTTAAAGCAGCATTTATATTTCAACCAATAGCGACATACCAGGCCCATGGCTAAACAGGAAGTATCTCGACAAAACAAAATGAACAAAAATATGATGCGTAATTACAAAAACGGACAAAGAATCTTCATTACTACTATGCATTTACTATGCAGTACTACTATGCAGTACTCTTATGAACTGTAGGAGATAGAAACGATTCACAAGGAGACAGAAACCTGGTACTTACTGATATTTTCGCAGGGTTTGGTAATAATTAGGGGGCCACAGAGACGGAAACTATATACTGAAATGTTTACCAAGATAATTTCACACTCTTTGATTGTCGTAGCCATTCCCAGTTGTATAGGTGTAAGGGAATAAATAGATTGATACAATATATCGAATTGGAGTTTTTCAAAATATTGCGCTTCGTTAAATATCTTTTTAGTCTGTTTTTTTATTAATTCATCTAATGATGGCTAATCAATGATGAAAGCACATCACAGCCCATAGATAATGTAAGCTCTGTCCAGATATAATAGTAGTTTAGCCCATAGATAATTATAGCACAACCTAGAGATAATGAAAGCACAACCCAGAGATAATGATAATGTAGCCTAGAGATAATCATAGTGTAGCTAAACATAATGATAGTGTAGATTAGAGCTAAGGAGAGGGTAGCCTAGAGATAATAACACCCTGGAGATAATGTTAGCTCAACTCAAGAGATAACAATTGTGTAGTCCAGAGATAATGATAACACAGCCCAGAGATAATGTTAGCTAAAACCAGAGATAACAATTGTGTAGCCTAGAGACAATGATACCACAACCCAGAGATAATGTTAGCTCAAACCAGAGATAATAAGAGTGTAGCCCAGAGATAATGACAACACAACCCAGAGGTAATGTTAGCTCAAACCAGAGATAACAATAATGTAATGAGTATAGTCCAGCGGTATCAATAGTGTAGTCTATAGATAATGATAACACTTGACCCAGAGATAATGTAATCCAGAGATAATGTTGGACGTGTAATCCAGAGATAATGTTTGTGTATTCCAGAGATAATAGTAATGTAGCCTAGAGACAATGGTAGACGTATTTTGGTCATAAACTGTCAAGACATTAATGTGGTGGAGGTACTCTAAAACAAGGTAATGCCTCCGGTCAGGTAGTGTTCTAAAGAAAAGTTTTTTTGTTTTTTTTCAAGCACACAAACCCATTTTTATCATCATGTTTTGGCATTTGTTAGCTTACCCATATTACGATTAAATTGGCTATATTGAAAATGCTCTGTCCCTTGTTTAGTTTCTTAAAAAAGTAGATTGAGCTGTCATATACATGTAACAGCTTGGCCATGGAAGCTATCTGTACACTGCCACATTCAATACACAGCTATATATTAATAACAAATGACCATCATCTTGACATTTACTGCTCATTTACTCAGTCAACTTTATGTCAATTGTGCCCTGCCCTGCCCTGCCCTGCCATGCCCTGTCCTGTCCTGACCAGCCCCGGCCTGACCTGACCTGACCTTCTCTGCTCTGTCCTGCCCTGCCCTATATAACTATACCTCCTATCATTAGCAAACAGTATTATTCACCATAAAAATTGAACCAACAGATATAATTATAGCTGACACTGTTGGGCTATGAGTATTTTTTTTAGTTAATTTGGTTCTAAAATAACAAGGACTTTGATAAAAGAAAATGGCAGTAGAAACAAGATATACAGAGAGCTTCCATGACCAAGCTGTTACATGTCTATGACAGCTCAATCTACACTTTTAAGAACGTAATCAAAGGAAAGAGCATTTCCAGTATAGCCAGATTAATCATAATATGGGTAAGCTAACAAATGCCGAAACGGGGGCAATAAAAACATGTATGTGTGCTTAAAAAAAAAGAAAAACCTTTGTTTAAAATGCTACCTGACCTGAGGCATTACTTCATTAGAGAACCTCCACCACATCAATGTCATTACAAAAACAGATGACCAAAATACATATCTACAAAGTCATCCTGGATTGTAACAAACTTGAAAATATTGTGTAGGAGAGTGTCATTTATATACAGTGTGATTTAATGTATTTGACCAGTTAACTTTTGTATTTTTCTGCACACTTTATTGTGTTTGGCTTAATACAAATACCATACACACATGTGCCATTATGAGTTTTAGTGTAGAAATGCTCAAAATGTCCTTGACTGTTTGAAAAAATGACGACCGTTTAGCCTAAACAATGTTCAGGCGAATGTTCGAAAATGTACTGTAACAGAGAGTCTAGAGATAAAAGTGCAGTAACAGTAATAACACTGCCATATATAATGATAGGTTAACCAAGAGACAATGATAATGTAGCCCAGAGGCTATAACACAACCCAGAGATAACGAAAGTGTAGCCTAGAGATACTGAAAGTGTAGTAACAGTAATAATGCTGCCATATATAATGACAGTTTAGTCAGAGACAATGATAATGTATCCCAGAAACAATAACAAAGCCCAGAGATAATGTTAGCTCATCCCAGAGATATTGATAGTGTAGTCTAGTAACAGTATTAACACTGCCATATATAATGATAGGTTAGCCCAGAGACAATGATAATGTAGCCCAGAGGCAATAACAGCCCAGAGATAAGTTAGCTCATCCCAGAGATAACGATAGTGTAGTCTAGAGATAATAAAAGTGTAGTAACAGTAATAACGCTGCCATATATATATATAATGATAATTTAGTCCAGAGACAATAACACAGCCCAGAGATAATGTTAGATTAGCTTAGAGACGATGATAGTGCAGCCTAGAGATCATGTTAGCTCTGCCCTGAGATATTAATAGAGACAGTAATAACACAACCCAAAGATAATCTTAGCTCAACCCAGAGATAATCTTTGCTCTACCCAGAGATAATGTTTGAACAATCCAGAGATAAGGAAAGCACAGTCCAGAGATAATATTACCTCATCCCAGAGATAAGGAAAGCAAAGCCCAGAGATAATGTTAGCTCAACCCAGAGATAAGGAAAGCACAGCCAAGAGATAATGTTAGCTCAACCCCGAGATAAGGAAAGCACAGCCCAGAGATAATGTTAGCTCAACCCAGAGATAATATGGGCACAACCAAGTATATTAGTCAGTTTATCAATCAATGCTCACCCTACCACACCCACCCTGACCGCCACCCTGACCCCCCACCACCCAGAACACTCAAATCAGTAAAGTTATGACTATTTATGCATCTTAAACTAAAAATAAACTCACCTTTATCAGTATTTATTTACATCCCACCTTAAATGAATGAATACAAAGAGAAAATGCGCAGGTGTAAAACAAAATTAAAGTATGCTGAAAACATTTTTTTCTCTTTTTAACCTTTTTCCTTTTTTTTGAATTTCACTCCCCCCAATCTCCAATGCTGTATTAGCTCTGTAATGTCAGGATTATTTACAGGGCAGGAAACACCTCTGGCATGCATGGAATATGGCTGTAAGTCGAGGGAAGTCCCTGGCGTGGATGCGATATGCCCGTAAACTTGCCTTATCAGTCCTGCCTTTTATTTAATCAGACACTCATCTTTTGGTACCTTTTCAAAACAAAATTAACAAAAACAAATGTTTTTGGCCCATTGAAACATTTTTTTACAGCTGCGCAGACTTATTTTCTTATATTTTCGAGGATATTGCTTTTGTTTACCCATTTTAATAATGGGGTTAAGAAGCTCTCTCTTTTTAACCATTAAATCAAATCAATCTTTGTTAAGAATTGACAGTTTATTAATGAATATTGACCTTGGAGAAGTCAATCGAAATCCAGTTTAATCAATCAAATCCGTATGATTCCTCCAACAAACTTTGGCAACTTGATTATAGTATGACCTCAAGTCGGTATATTCGGACATCAACAATAGGGCTGAGATATTGCGAGTTCTGGCACAGGTTACTCTGACATCAACAATAGGGCCGAGATATTATGAGTTCTGGCACAAGTTACTCTGACATCAACAATAGGGCCGAGATATTGCGAGTTCTGGCACAGGTTACTCTGACATCAACAATAGGGCTGAGATATTGCGAGTTATGGTAGAGGTTACTCTGACATCAACAGTAGGGCCGAGATATTGCGAGTTCTGGCAAAGGTTACTCTGACATCAACAATTATATATAGGGCCGAGATATTGGAAGTTCTGGCAGAGGTTACCATTACATCAACAATAGGGCTGAGCTATTGCGAGTTTTAGCACAGGTTACTCTGACATCAACAATAGGGCCGAGATATTGTGAGTTCTGGCACAGGTTACTCTCGACATCAACAATAGGGCTATGATACTGGGAGTTCTGGCACAGGTTATGCTGACATCAACAATAGGGCCGAGATATTGCGAGTTCTGGCAGAGGTTACTCTGACATCAACAACAGGGCTGAGATACTGTGATTTCTGGCAGAGGTTACTCTGACATCAACAATAGGGCCGTGATACTGCGAGTTCTGGCACAGGTTACTGTGACATCAACACTAGGGCCGAGATACTGTGAGTTCTGGCCGAGATATTGCAAGTTCTGGCAGAGGTTACTCTGACATCAACAATAGGGCTGAACTATTGCGAGTTTTAGCACAGGTTACTCTGACATCAACAAAAGGGCCGAGATATTGCGAGTTCTGGCAGAGGTGAATCTGACATCAACAATAGGGCTGAGATACTGCGAGTTCTGGCACAGGATACTCTCACATCAACAATAGGGCTGAGATATTGTTAACAGTTATCCTGATTCACCCATCTTTTAAACCCTCGCTACGAATATTAACATAAGCCGACTCATTTATCTTTAAGCTTCAGACAGCTACGGTGTGATCTGTTTTTCAGTATGGTCCAGTACACTTGATAGTTTACAGTATTGCCGAACTTGATAAGCAATCAATGTTTCCAAGTATTTCGGTAAATAATTTTTGTTTATATAGTCTGCCCCCTGCAAGAATTCCCTCTCTTTGGCATATCTGCCTTTGAAAAGCTAAATGAATAGAATAGATTATTTATCTAAAAAAAAAGTTATTAATTTCTCATTTTAAACTTTCTGTAAGACCATTCCCAAAAGGGTGAAAACAAATTGCAGAGGTACTTATTAAAACAACACTGTTTAATTATTAATGTGCTATTATTTTATGTAATTATATGAGAGAATTGTATAACCGATACATGCTCACCATGTTATAATTATTTCAACTGTGTCAACTCAAACTAAATAAGCATTAATTGGTTGAAAGGCAATAGTAAGGGTTGGGGCTATCATGTTGATTAACTTGCAGCTGTGAAAAACGACACGAAAAATAAAATGTAGTATTTGTTTTTAGAGGTCAGTTATAGCCACTGAGTGGTTGAAAGGTGATGGTAATGAGGGAGCTGTCACGTTGATTGACTTGATACTGTGCAGACAACTCACGCTTGAACCTTCAACCTAACCTTCGTCATTTTGACTCGAGTTCATGTAACTTCACCGACTTTTGTTTCAGAAGAGTTATGCCCCTTTTCATAACATGAACCTGCATCCTAACCAAGCTCATAACTGCCCACAACTATAAGTGCGTTGCCAATGTTCATGAAACTTCACACACACCTTCATCTTTCTCCAGGGCTGGCGTGGCGCAGTCGGTAGCGCGGCGGATTTGTAACCGGAGGCCCCGGGTTCAATCCTCCATGGTGCCACTGAGTTCCGTCGGTGTGTTCTTGGGCAAGACACTTTCCCTTAGCCCCGTCCGTCGGATGGGGACGTAAACCGGGCGGTCCCGTGTATCGGTCTATCCTCCGAGCACGATAAAGAACCATAGGAATCTATTCGATAATAAGAGTAGGGCAGGTTCCCGGATTCCTATGTATCCTTCCCCTCTCTCTGGGGCGGCTCTAAATAACCTATACTGTGTTGATGAGCCGTTAAACAACATTCATTCA
Organism: Cyrtodaria siliqua; assembly: GCA_037043455.1. Lineage (NCBI taxonomy): Eukaryota > Metazoa > Mollusca > Bivalvia > Adapedonta > Hiatellidae > Cyrtodaria > Cyrtodaria siliqua. The sequence continues at coordinate 17,183 of JAWPHD010012737.1, forward strand.
TCTTTCTCCAGGGATTGTTGTTAGACTTCACAGTAATATTTTTGGAGGCACTTGTCCTGTCAAGCAGACTGCATTTGAACTCAAATTGTCCAACGTTTTACTAACTTGCCCGCTATATTTTCCGTGCTAGATAAATTGTTTAATGAAAACTAGTTTTCGCTTCAGTTGCAGCTTTTTTTCAGGCTGTTGAGGAGCAGCAACAGTCGGTTCAGATTCATAATTTTGTGACATTATGGATGTTTATGACCGTATTTTAAAACAATTCTATTATGTTTTAAGTAAGGGGGCCCTTTGTATTGTAAAAACAACAATTTAAATAATGCTAGACTGCATCTTCTCCCTTCACAGTTTGCACTCGCCAAACAAATGAATTTACTAATGACCAGGTGTTTAATTATGAATTGCCGATACTTAGGCATTATTTCTTTCAAAATCACTGGCCATATTTGCAAACTCCTCCTATGCCTACTTTTGAAGAGCGAAAATAACGCGATAATTCAATTATTCAATCAAGAACAGTTGACAAGCATCCACACTCGTGGTATAAATAATCGGTCTGTAATTCCAGAACACAAAGTTTCTGTGTGAATAATTCACGTACCCAGTTGACCTTCGCTATTCATTACGAGTACAGAAAAAACAAAAACAAATCATAAACTGCATCTTGGTGTCCACAACCTTCACTATTCATTACCAGTACAGAGAAAACAAAAACAAATCATAAACTGCATCTTGGTGTCCACAACCTTTACTATTCGTTACGAGTACAGAAAAAAACAAAAACAAATCATAAACTGCATCTTGGTGTCCACAACCTTCACTATTCATTACCAGTACAGAGAAAACAAAAACAAATCATAAACTGCATCTTGGTGTCCACAACCTTCACTATTCATTACCAGTACAGAGAAAACAAAAACAAATCATAAACTGCATCTTGGTGTCCACAACCTTTACTATTCGTTACGAGTACAGAAAAAAACAAAAACAAATCATAAACTGCATCTTGGTGTCCACAACCTTCACTATTCATTACCAGTACAGAGAAAACAAAAACAAATCATCAACTGCATCTTGGTGTCCACACGAAAGTAACCAGTACCTGTTTTTAGCTCGTCCGTTTGCTGTCTGTCCGTAAACTTTTATTTGTAGCGACTACTCCTCTGAAACTACTGGATGGATATTCATGAAACTTTACAGAAATGTTGCCCATAAAGTCTAGTTGATCCTAGCAAAAATTCATGTTGATGTGAAATCCAAGGTGACCGCCAAAGCTAAAAATAGAGTTTTAAAATACAAGTTTGTAGTGCAGTGTTTTTTTTCTCTATTTTGGGAACATAGCCCATGGCGTTGGAATTGGGAATTTTAGCGCGATTTTTCATAAAATTGGGAATTGTAGCGCGATTTTTAATAAAATTCGGAAAAATATAAAGTAAAGCTTTCCTTTCATAATTATATCTTTAATACTGTTTTTTGTACACCAAGATAAACAGAAGAATTTATAAGCTTTTGAACCCCAATCCAATGAACCCCAATCATTGGATTGGGAAACTAAAAAAAAAAAAAAAAAAAAAAATTTAATTTTTTTTTTTTTTTTTTTAAAATTGGGAATTTTTTCCTCTTAATTGGGAAAAAAAGGTATGTTTTGGCATTGGGAATATGACCGAATTTCGGCTATAAAAACAGCCAAAAAAAAACACTGTAGTGACTACTTCTTGAAAAGTATAAGTGATATTGATATGGGACTTTTTCTAAAATGATCAGCATGACATGATGTTGGTCCTTGTCAAAAATCATTTTGATTCGACGTTAAACATGGCTGCCAGCGGCCATCTTTGTTTACATAGAGTTATATAGTAAAATCTTGTAGCAACTACTCCTCTGAAACTACGTGACGGATTTTCATGAAACTTTACTGGAATGTTGCTCTTGATGTCTAATTGATCCTAGCAAAATTTCAGATCTGCCAGAAATTCAAGATGGGCGTCACAGCTAAAAATAGATTTTTAAAAAATAAGTTTGTAGCGACTACTTCTTGAAAACTATAAGTGATATTGATATGGGACTTTTTCTAAAATGATCAGCATGACATGTTGTTGATCCGAGTCGAACATTATTTTGATTCAACGTTAAACATGGCTGCCAGTGGCCATTTTTTGTTACATAGAGTTATATAGTAAAAACTTGTAGCGACTACTCCTCTGAAACTACTTGACGGATGTTCATCAAACTTCACAGGAATGTTGCTGTTGATGTCTAGTTGATCCTAGAAAAATTTCAGGCCCGCCGAAAGTTCAAGATGGCCGCCACAGCTAAAAATAGATTTAAAATAAATAAGTTTGTAGCGACTACTTCTTGAAAACTATAACAGATATTGATATGGGAAAATGATCAGCATGACATGATGTTGGTCCTTGTTAAAAATCGTTTTGATTCGACGTTAAACATGGCTGCCAGCGGCCATCTTTGTTTACGTAGAGACATATAATGAAAACTTGTAGTGACTACTCCTCTGAAACTACTTGATGGATTTTCATGATACTTCACACGAATGTTGCTTTTGATGTCTAATTGATCCTAGCAAAATTTTCAGGTCGGCCGGAAATTCAAGATAGATGCCATGGCTAAAAATAGATTTTACAAAATACAAATTTGTAGCGACTACTTCTTGAAAACTATTAAGTGATATTGATATGGGACTTTTTCTAAAATGATCAGCATGACATGATGGTTATCCGAGTCGAACATTATTTTGATTCAATGTTAAACATGGCTGTCAGCGGCCATCTTTGTTTACATAGAGTTATATAATGAAAAATTGTAGCGACTACTCCTCTAAAACTACGTGACGGATTTTCAAGAAACTTCACAGGAATGTTGCTCTTGATGTCTAATTGATCCTAGCAAAATTTCAGGTCGGCCGGAAATTCAAGATGGCCACCGTGGCTAAAAATAGATTTTCAAAAAACAAGTTTGTAGCGACTACTTCCTGAAATCAAAATCAATCAGTAGAGCTTCAAGGTCATTGACCTCTTGTTTTTCTATTTATGCCGCGTGTAAACTGTCGAGTAAAGCTGTAATAATTGTCTGTCGTCATTATTGATGAGCTTAACTATAAAAGAAAAAAAGACTAAGTGATATGCAACAAATGGTCCCAGATTTATTTTTGTACATCTGTGGTACAGAGTTTCGGCATACAGTTTCATTTTCGCAAGTCGGCGGGATATTGATTTAATTTTTTGTCGAGTGGAAAAACTGTATAATAATAATAATATTAAAGCATCTAGTCTAGATTTGGCAGGAAACCAGACTGCTATTTGGAAAGTATCCGTGATTTTCACTTTACTATATCAGTGACGTCAACCAGTTTATGAATTCGTAGTAGAAAAAGAAGATCTTAAATGAGTACTCATTCATTATTGAATTTATTAAACGAGTTGGCAAAATGATTAAATGTGAGGCTCTTGCCGAGTATTGTATCATTTTTGCTAACGTGTTGAATAAATATAAATCAATAATCAATGAGAACGAATGGTAAATTCTATTTATCACATAACTCACATATCGACTTCTATTGCATTTTGCCTGTCGCTTTAACTCGCGAAACCAACATAAACTGTGGGAATTGGATCATAGACATTATAAATTTCTTTTGACAGTGCATACTAGGCTTATTTTTATACTTATATAACTAGTGGCATATCGAAAATATAGAATTGTGTTTTTCCACTCCCACACCGTAAGTTATGTGACAAAAACTGTTATCAGATGAAATACAAATTCAGACAAAGAATTTACTAGTAAATTTTACAAGGAAAAACAATTTTTGGGGCTAGATATCTTTACTTGTCCAGTTGAGCATGTTGCTAAAATATTTCACTTGCCCAAAACAACTTTTAATTTGTCCCGTGCATCCGGCAACCGACATACATCAAAGACTGTTGTTAGTCCCACACCGGTCCCGGGGGGGAACTATAGGTTTGCACCCTGTCCGTCCGTCCGTCCTTCCAAAATGCTTGTCCGGGCCATATTTTCAATACTATTAAGACTTTGATATACCAAACTTGGTATGTGAATACATCTTGGGAAAGCGGTGTGACGCGTACCAAAAAATGGTCACTGTGATCTCTGTCATAGAAATGCTTGTCCGGACCGTATTTTCAATACTATAAACTTAGAGATACCAAACTTGATATTTGAATACATCTTGGAATAGCAGTGTCTCGCATACCAAAATAAGGTCACAGTGACCTTGACCTGTGACCTCTGTCATAGAAAATGTTCCGAAAATGCTTGTCCTGGCCATATTTTCAATACTATAACACTTAGAGATACCAAACTTGGTATGTGAATACATCTTGGGATAACGGTATGTCGCATACCAAAATTAGATCATTGTGACCTTGACCTCTGTCATAGAAAATGCTTGTCCGGATCGTATTTTCAATACTATATACACTTAGAGATACCATACTTGGGGTGTGGATACATCTTTGGATAGCAGTGTGTCGCGTACCAAAATAAGGTCATTGTGACCTTGGCCTTCATCTTTGACCACCATCATAGAAAATGTCTGGAAAATGTTTGTCTGGGCCGGTGGGGTACTATGGATTGCCTTGCAATTCTTGTTAAATATGTCAAATATACTCCTGACTTTTCATTTTGCAAAGTTGTGTCCCTCTTCATAAAACTTTAACCTGCAACCTAACGAAGCTCATAGGTTGATAAACTATGGCGACTTTATACAGTTCTTCCTTATCAGATATTAAAATGCCAAAACACATGTTCAGTAATTCTGAATTGCTATGTCCTTCTGCAATTCTTTTCGATCAAGATATAATATTATGTGGTTTAATATAGTAGTTTTCTATTGTTGAAATGTATGCATTTATTCCAGCACCTCTCCAAATTTGTCAGAACCATTGAGTAGGGTACTGTTGATAATCAGTTTGACTTGCATAACTGTGATCTCATATTTCATACTTCTATAGACGGATCCCTATAAAAGCATAAAGAGTGAGGTCACTAAGAAGCAGATCAAATTGTGTGTCAGAAGTACCAGTCCATTGTTGTGATAATTTTGGAATGAGAAATGATGGAATAAGGCCAAAGCTTCAATAATAGCAAACTAGGGTCCTAAACCTGATTTTTTTTTTATGCTACTTCCATCCATCCAAAATCGCGTCTCAGCCATTCCTCTGCAACTTAACTCAAGGGAATTTTGTCAAACTTCACACAAATGTTCATCACAATAAGGAGGTGTGTCGCGTGCAAGAATCATGATCGTATCTCAAACATCTAGGTCACACTTGGAGGTCAAAGGTAAACAATTGTGAAAAAAACATGTCTTGGCCATTACTTGGAAACTACTGATGGGAGTTGCGTCAAACTTCGCACAAATGTTCATCACAATGGGAAGAATCATGTCGGTGCCTAAGAGGTCAAGGTCACAGTTAGGCAGATGGTTTGCAGTGCCATGGACACATTTCTTGTTTTACATACTTTTGTTTTCCTATCTGGCTGTCTGTCCGTAAGATTTGTTTGGCGACTACTCTGAAACTATTGGATAGATTTTCATGAAATTTTACAGGAGTGTTAATTGCCCATTATGTCTAGTTGATCCTCTGAAAAATTTATGTTGATGTGAAATCCAAGATGGCCACCAAAGCTAAAAATAGATTTTTAAAAATCAAGTTTGTAGCGACTACTTTGAAACTATTAAGTGATACTGATATGAGACTTTTTCTAAAATGATCAGCATGACAAGATGTTGGTCCTTGTTGAAAAAATAAATTGATGACTGCCATTGGCCATCTTTTGTTTACAGAGTGATATTGTAAAACTTTCCCATAAAACCTAGTTGATCCAAGCAAATATTCATGTTGATGTGAAATCCAAGATGGCCACCAAAGCTAAAAATAGATTTTTAAAAATCAAGTTTGTAGCAACTATTTCTAAGATATTGATATGGAACTTGTTTTAAAAAGATCAGCATGACATGATGTTGGTCCTTGTCGAAAATTATTTTGATTCAACATTAAACATGGCTGCCCGGCATATTTGTTTACATATTCATATAGTAAAGCCTTATAGCGACTACTCTGAAACTACACGATGGATTGTTCATGAAATTTGCTCTTAATGTCTAGTTGATCCTAGCAAAAATTCAGCAAAAAAACATAAGTGATGTTGATTTGGAATCTTTACTGGCACGACATGTCATAACCAAAATAAAATTTATTTCAGTTCAATGTCAAACATTGCCGCCAGTGGCCATCTGTTTACATAGAATTATATTGGAAAAATGTATGGCGATTACTCCTCTGAAACTACTTCATGGATTTTTATGAATCTACAAGAATGTTGCTCTTGATGTTAAGTTGGTCCTAAGTAAAAACCAGGTTGGTCGGCAATTCAAGATGGTGGTCAATTCAAGATGGTGGTCAAAGCTATAAATAGATTTTAAAAATTCAGCATTGTGGCGACTACATCTCAAAAACTAAGTGATATGGAACCTTTACTGACTGACATGACTTGTAGTTGGTCCTAAACAAAAAACAAAATTCTTTATGATTCAATGTAAAAAATGGCAACAAACGGCCATCTAATTGTGGTTACTACTTCTGAGATTGCTGGTCCTATTTCCGTAAAAACTTCACAGGTTCCAATAGCTGATCTAGCTACTAAATTATATCAGTAGAGCTTCAAGGTCACTGACCTTGTTTATGCTTACACAACTATCACCAACCCCCACATGGAAAACCTGCTCTTTTTTTTTTTGCATGCTCCCAAAGGGCGGCATATAATAGTCGCTCCGTCAGTCTGTTCGTCCGTTTGTCTTTACAATCGTGTCTGATCAATTACTCTTGCATTCCTGGACGGAGTCGAAGTTCAAAACCACTTCGGGGGCATTTGTCACTTTGATATTTCTTGTTTTTACATATATTTGGTTTGTTTATTTATTCTTACACCTATAACACTTTATTCAGGCCTTTGGTGTGAGATTAGGAACCATGTTGATTAAAGGTTAGTGGGTTAAAGGTCAAGGTCGCCATGACCTTAAATGGGGGAAATAAGGGGAAATCAGCATTTTTTGCGATAATTTCAAAACTATTATACAAATTAATGAAACACATTGCTCTTGGTCAGAGGAAAAACCCTATTGATTTTTAAGTTGGTCAAAGGTCAAGTTTGTCATGCCGCATGCAAATAGGTATTCCACCCGATGACTTAATAACACCTGCACTTGGGAAATTTTATAGGTATATTGATTTTGAGTCAGTTGGTCACCAGCACATGTTCCAAGTTATAACTCCAGGAGTATAATACTTACACTCATGAAACTTTGTAGGCACATTGCCCTTGGTTTAGAGAGAATCCTGTATCATTTGGTGTTAGTAGTTGAAAGGTCAAGGTCACCATGTCCTCATATGGACACAAACATTCCAAATGACAACCAAAGAAATATAATACCCACATTTATTAAACTTGTTGCATTGCTCTTAGTAAGAGAAGGAAACCTATTGCTTTTGGGTTCATTAGGTCATCAAGGTCACATTGATCTGACAGATACGGCATCACCACTGTAACTTATGAACTTAACAGAAACAGTACCCTTGTCAAAACAACAACCCGTATTGATTTTATGCTTAGTAGGTCACCGATCTGATCATGACAAATTCTTACCTGGCTATTATTCAACTATTTGATCTACATTCATGAAACTTATACAAATAGTGCTCTTGGTAAGAACATTGTCTAATTATGCTCCCCTTTGAAGAAGCAGGGGGCATATTGCTTTGCAAATGTCGGTCGGTCGATCGGTTTTTCTGTCCCGAAATCGTGTCTTCGCAATAACTCAAGAAAAGCTGGCACTACAAACTTGAAACTTGGCATGAATGTTTATGTCATGGTGTAGTTGTGCACCTCCCCTTTCGGGTAGATTCCCATAAGAAATGTGGCCGTTTCCAAAGGTCCACTCCCATGCTCTTTTGTAAAAAAAGTCACTAAAAATTGCTGTCTTCGAGGTAACTCGAGACACTACAAACTCGAAACTTGGCAGGAAAGTTTGTGTCATGGTGAAGTTGTGCACCTCCCCTTTTCGGTAGATTCGCAAACTTGTAAAAAAAATCACTAAAAATTGCTCGTCTTTGCGATAACTCAAGATTACTCAAGAACAGCTTGCACTACAAACTCGAATCTTGCAGGAATGTTTGCCATGGTAGATTGACGGGGAGGCATATATACGTAATGCCATTAAAAATGCAAGTTTGGTAGGAAGCATGGATTTCGCATAATTTCGATTTTACTTCATTCAATACATAAATTTTATTGGTCACCAGATTTATAGGGAATGTGGATCATTTCTAACATGTACATAACACTATAATCAATCTTGGAGACATTTTAATTAAAAATAAACACAAAAACTAAACACAAATTAAAAACTCGCACTTTTAATTGTGTTGAGTATATGTTTTACAAACATCTCTTGTTTTATTATGGTATAGGTTGTCTGTCTGACCGTAAACTTTTTGCATTCATCACAACTCCGAACAAGCTCATGAAGCTTATAGATACATTGCCCTAGGTTGGAGGAGGAACCCTAATGTTTTTGGGCCCAGTAGGTCAAAGGTTACAGTAACCTTATATGAAAATTTGCTTTCTGCACAATAACTTAAAAATCCTAACATCTGCGCTAATAAAACTTCATAAGAACATTGCCCTAGGTGAGAGGAACTCTATTGTTTTGGCCAGTATTTCAAAGGTCAAGATCACAGTGACCTTATATCGAAATCTGCATTTGGCAGAATAACTTGAAAACTGCAACACCTATGCTTGTAATGTACATTTTCCTAGGTGGGAGGAGGAACACTATCACTTTTGGGGTCAGTAGATCAAAGGTCAAAGTCAAAGTGATCTTATATGGAAATATGCATACCGCACAATAACTTGACAACTGTAACACATGCACTCATAAAACTTCATAGATGCATTGCCCTTGTTGAATGCATAAACCCCTATTTATTTTGGGGTCAGTAGGTCAGAGGTCAAGGTTACTGACCGTATATGGAAATATGAAACCCGCATGATAACTTCAAAACTGTAGCACCTACACTCCTGAATCTTTATAGGCTCATCACCCTTGTTGAAAACAGGAACCAAATTTATTTTGGGGCCAATCATAGGTCAAGGTCACAGTGACCTTATATGGACATATAACTTCAAAACTAACACCTACAATCATAAAACTTAATAAATACATTGGCCTAGTTAAAAGGAGGAACCCTATTGTTTTTGTGGCCAGTAAGTAAGTCAAAGATAAAGGTCACAGTGCCAAGGTCACAGTGCCATTATATGGAAATAGGCATTCCGCATAATTACTTCGAAACCTACATTCCTACAGGTATATTGCCCTTGGTGAGAGGAAGAATCCTATTCCATTGCATTTAGCAGGTCAATGGTCCCACTGATGAAACTCCACTCTCATACTCTTTCATGTGGACATTGATGTTGGTAAGTGTCACCATGACCTTATGTGGCAATACACATTCTACCTAATAACTTTGAAACCACAACACTCACACTCCTGAAACTCGATAGGTACATTGCCTTTGATCAGAGGAACCTTGTTGCATTTGGTGCCACTGAGTTTCGTCGGTGTGTTCTTGGGCAAGACACTTTCCCTTAGCCTCGTCCGTCGGATGGGGACGTAAACCGGGCGGTCCCGTGTATCGGTCTATCCTCCGATCACGTTATAGAACCATAGGAATCTATTCAATAATAAGAGTAGGGCACGGTTCCCGGATTCCTATGTATCCTTCCCCTCTCTCTGGGGCGGCTCTATATAACCTATACTGTGTTGATGAGCCGTCAAACAACATTCAGTTCAGTTCAGTTCACTATGTCAAATGTCAAGGTCTCCAGTACATTTTCCAAGTGAAAACTCCAGGATTACATTGCCTGAACTCTATTGATTTAATGCAGTGGGTCAAAGGTCAAGATGGTCATGACCTTATATGGAAATAGGCATTCCTCAAGATAATTTTGAAACTATAGCACCCACACTCATGAAATTTTATAGGTATATTGACTTTAGTGAGAGTATGAATTGAATCTATTGATTTTGGGTCAGTTGTCAAAGGTCAAGGTCATCATGATATCATTTGGAAATAGGCATTTTGTGCAATAACTTGAAAACCCTAACACATTCACACCAGAAACTGCATAGGTACATTTCCCTTGGTAAGAGGGAATCCTATTTCATTGCAATTGGCAGGTCAATGGTCAACATCAAAACCATAACACTCCAAAGCTGAAACTTCAAATGGACATTAATTTTGATGTTGGCAAGAGTCACTATGACCTTATTTGGAAATAATATTCTGTCATATAACTTTGAAACCACAACACTCACACTTCTGAAACTTCATAGGTACATTTGCTTTTGGGGTGACTAGGACAAAGGTCAAGGTCACCAATATATATTCCAAGAGAAGGTCCAGAAGTATAATACCTACACTCATGAAACTTTGTAGATACATTGCCCTTGGTGAGAGGAGGAACTTGACGACAATAGCCGAAATATGATACCCACACTTATTAAACTTCATAGGTGCATTGTCCTTGTTGAACGGCAGAAGCCTATTACTTTTGGGTTCAGTACGTCATTGACCTGACAATGACTGAATGTTAAGACATTTTCCGCACTGTAATTTGTAACTATTAGACATACAGTTTTAAAATTGTACCCATGTTAATGCAACAACCCCTATCGTTTTTAAGCTTAGTAGGTCAAATGTCAAGGTCACTGTGACTAGATCATGACAAATTCCTTCCCGGATCCTATTCTCAAACTATTTGAGCTTCAATCTTGAAACTATACAAATAGTGCTCTGGGTTAAACAACATCCCCTATCAGTTATTTATTTTTTGTTAGAAGGTCAAAGGTCAGGGTTATGTTGACCTGACACCTAGGAAATGCTTTTAACGTACAATCTATGAAACGGTGTATATTTCCCTGATAGATGGCGCTCTTTTTTTCTTTTTTGTCAGGAAGACAAAAGTCAAGGTCGTATTGACCTGACACCTCGGATATGCTTTTAACATAAAAACTTTAGCAAATGGGCATACAGTTTTTAGCTTGAAAAGAATGTGGTTGCTCTAAAAGAGAAAACAATGGGGAAAATAAACCAAACGGAATTTAGAATTAAAGTCCTTTTATTAAGAAAATATACCAAAATACGATTAAAAAGCAGGAAACATATCCTGTGGGGTGATTAAACAATACCCAAAACAGATTAAAAGCTTGGGTAGTGAAACCACTCGTCAACAAATGGGAGTGTTTTAGAATCTGTCTGTCACTTAATGACACACTAACCTTATTACTTACCTTAACCATACCCTAACTTTTCTTAACCCTAACTATTACCCTAATCCTAGCCACTAGCTGTACCATAAACAACTTGACCTAAACACTTACTAACCCAGTGTATACACGAATAAGTAAGTCGCAGACAGATTTTAAAGTCTTGTATCATATAATTTTTTATATATATATATAACCACTTAATGGTCTTCATTGTAATATAAGCAAACTAAATTACTGTCAGTACCGGCAACAAACAGTCGTGCTAAATGCTCTTCAAAGATGTATGTATAACTCCCAGGTTACAAAAAATGACATACCAGTTTTTCTCATCAACTTGAGCTATAAGATCTGAAAATATGAAAAACAAGAGCACCAGCTAATGAGGCATTATACTCCCTTTGGCATTTAGCATTTTTGTCTTGCCTTTTCGACGAAGTCGCTTTCTCACATGTTATAACAGTGCATGCACTAGACACTGCACTATACACTCCAATCAAAGGGCAGATAATCATTTTTACATTCAACTATTGCTTATAGTTGTATCTTGGGTGGTACATCGCAACATGACAAAGCAAATCTCGATGTGACCTTGACCCTCCAAGCAAAGAGCAGATAATCATTTTTACATTCAACTTTTGCGTTTGTCACTTTCTCACAAACTGTATGCACTAGACCCTCCAAACTTTGCTTATAGTTGTATCTTGGGTGGTACATTGCAACATTTCAAAGTAAATGTGGATATGACCTTCATTCTCCAAGACCCGTTTTCGGGCATTTGTTGATTTACGTATATAATTTATATTACTACCATTTCATCCCTTACTTGTAAATAGTTTTATCTTTATATACTTACATTAATTTTTTAATTAATCCTTCATTTCTTCATCATTCATCAGTTTTTTCGCACAATATGACCTATCTATGTGTCGACGTGCCGTAAAACACCATTCATTCATTCTCCAAGCAAAGGACAGAATGATACTCATTTGTACATGCAACGTTTGTGTTGAGGTCACTCTCACAAAATGTATGCACTAGACCTTCAAACTTTGGTTATAGTTGTATCGTGGGTGGTACATTGCATCATGAAAAAGCAAATGTGGATATGACCTTGACCCTCCAAGCAAAGGGCAGATAACTTAATGATTTTTACCTTCAACTTTTGCATTTAGGTCACTTTCTCACAAAATTTATGCACTAGACCTTCAAACTTGGGTTAAAGTTGTATTTTGGGTAGTACGTTGCATCATGACAAAGCAAATGTTGATATGACCTTGACCCTCCAAGCAAAGGGCAGATAACAATAATTTTTACATTCAACTTTTGCATTTAGGTCATTTTCTCACAAACTGTATGCACTAGATCCTTCAAACTTTGCTTATAGTTGTAGCTTGGGTGGTACATCGAAACATTTCAAAGCAAATGTGGATATGACCTTCATTCTCCAAACATAGGACAGATAATCATTTGTACATGCAATGTTTGCGTTCAGGTCACTCTCACAAAATGTTTGCACTAGACCTTCAAACTTTGGTTGTAATTGTATCTTGGGTGGTGCATCGCATCATGTAAAAGCTAATGTGGATATGACCTTGACCCTCCTAGCAAAGGGCAGATAACTTATTAATTTTTACATTAAACTTTTGCGTTTAGGGTCACTTTTTCACATTTCACAAACTGTGCACTAGACACTTCCAACTTTGCTTATAGTTGTAACTTGGGTGGTACATCGCAACATTTCAAAGCAAATGTGGATATGACCTTCATTCTTCAAGCAAAGGACAGATGATCATTTTTACATGCAAAGTTTGCATTTAGGTCACTCTCACAAAATGTATGCACTAGACCTTCAAACTTTGGTTATAGTTGTATCTTGGGTGGTACATGGCATCATGACAAAGCAAATGTGGATATGACCTTGACCCTCCAAGCAAGGGGCAGATATAACTTAATAATTTTTACATTCAAATTTTGCATTTAGGACACTTTCTCACAAAATGTATGCACTAGACCTTCAAACTAATCGCATCATGACAAAGCAAATGTGGATATGACCTTGACCCTCCATGCAAAGGGCAGATAACAGATAATTTGTTCATTCAACTTTTGCGTTTAGATCACTTTCTCACAAACTGTGTGCACTAGACCCTTCAAACTTTACTTATAGTTGTATCTTGGGTGGTACATCGCAACATTTGATAGCAAATGTGGATATGACCTTCATTCTCCAAGCAAAGGACAGATGATCATTTCTACTTGCAAAGTTTGCGTTTAGGTCACTCTCACAAAATGTATGCACTAGACCTTCAAACTTTAGTTATAGTCATATCTTGGGTGGTACATCGCATCATCACAAAGCAAATGTGGATATGACCTTGACCCTCCATGCAAAGGGCAGATAACAGATCATTTGTTCATTCAACTTTTGCGTTTAGGTCACTTTCTCAAAAACTATGTGCACTAACTAAGACCCTTCAAACTTTGGTTATAGTTGTATCTTGGGTGGTACATAGCATCATGACAAAGCAAATGTGGATATGACCTTGACTCTCCAATCAAGGGGCAGATAATAATTTTTACATTCAACTTTTGCGTTTAGGTCATTTTCTCACAAAATGTATGCACTAGACTTTCAAACTTTGGTTATAGCTGTATCTTGGGTGGTACATCGCATCATGACAAAGCAAATGTGGATATGACCTTGACCCTCCAAGCAAGGGGCAGATAACTTAATAATTTTTTCATTCAACTTTTGCTTTTAGGTCGCTTTCTCACAAACTGTGTGCACTAGACACTTCAAACTTTACTTATAGTTGTATCTTGGGTGGTACATCGCAATATTTCAAAGCAAATGTGGATAGGACCGTGACCCTCCAAGCAAAGGGCAGAGGACTTCATAATGTTTTCATTCAACTTTTGTGTTTTAGGTCACTTTCTCACAAACTGTGTGCACTAGACCCTTGAAACTTTAATTATCTTGGGTGGTACATTGCAACATTTCAAAGCAAATGTGGATATGATCATTCTCCAAGCAATGGACAGATAATCATTTTTACATGCAACGTTTGCGTATAGGTCATGCAACGTTTGCGTTTAGGTCACTCTCACGAAATGTATTTACTAGACCTTCCAACTTTGGTTATAGTTGTATCTTGGGTGGTACATCATATCATGACAAAGCAAATATGGATATGACCTTGACCCTCCAAGCAAAGGGCAGAGAACTTAATCATTTTTACAGGCAACGTTTGCGTTTAGGACACTTTCTCACAAATAGTATGCTAGGGCTGTCTTTCTACCATGGGGGAATGGGTCCGGGTCCCTCAGAGGGGGGAATTTTCGCGTCAATTTCAGTAAAAGGGGCAATTTTGCATGAAAGTTCAAACATCCATAACACATTATGATATCATCAATATAATATGAAATCATGCTGATTAAATAGATATATAACACTTAATAGACAAATAAAGCAAGGACTTAAGCATACAATAACACAATTTTATTGTTGTTTATGCCAACCAATATACATTTAACAATAAATGGGTTCAAAACAGACTTGAAAAATATGTATGTTGACTAGCTGTAAGAGTTAGACTATGTTCAAAAAGTACCAATGACAGTTATGTCATTTACTTTGTTCTACTTTCTTAAACACAAGCACAATTAACACTTAGTTCTCTTAAAATTCTAGCCTTCTGTCTTTCAGTTTTTTTTTTCTTTCTTTCTTTTTTTCTTTCTTTTTTTCTTTTTTCAAGGGGGGAATTTTGACACTGAGGTGGGGGGAAAAATATACTTTTCAGGTGGGGGACTGGGGCCCCCAAAACAGCCAAAAGACAGCCCTGTATGCACTAGCCCCTTCAAACTTTGCTTATACTTGGGTGGTATACATCACAACGTGAAAAAGCAAATGTGAAATGTGACCTTGACTGTGTAAGCAAAGTACAGATAACTTGATTATTTTTATATTCATCTTTTGCAGTTAGGTCACTGTATGCCTTAGGCCATTCAAACATTGTTTATAGTTATATCTTTGGTGGTACATTGCAAAGTGATAAAAAAAAATGTGGATGTGACCTTGACCCGCCATGTAAAGGGCAGATAATTTAATAATTTTTACATTCATATTTTGTGTTCAGGTCACTTTTCCATCAACTGTATGCAATAATTTAGACCTTTCAATCTATTGGTTAGTACATCATAATGCGACAGAGGAAATGCTCCAAGCAAAGGGCCGATAGCTTAATAATAAATTTAACCTTTGTGTTTTGATCACTTTCTCATGAACTGTATGTGATAGACCTTTCAAACTTTGTTGATAGTTGCATCTTCGTTTGTACATAGGAACGTGACATAGGCAATGCAAATGTGACCTTCACCCTCCAAACAAAGGGCAGATAACTTAGTAGTTCTTACTTTTACGTCACTTTCTCGCAAACTATAATTGTTTATTTAGCCGCCGACCCTAACTTTTTTTATTGCAAAAAAATAGAATTAACCTATGAACCAAGGTTTCTTACAGAGAGAAAAAATAAAAACAAACAAATATTCCTCCAATAAGATTTGAACCCACGACCCCTGGGGTTTCCAGTGTACATTACCAAATTATTAATATTGAAAATGGCCATAACTATGTATTATCTAGGTAGGTATTAATACCTTCCCCAGTATTTTTTTATCGTATTAAAAGTGTTTTTCATTAACAAAAATAAGGTCATTAATAATAAAAGAAAGAATAAAAAAAACAGTTTTGCCTAAATATCTATCCTATTTTTTTTAAGCTGTTAGAGGAAACAAACTTTTTTTTTTTTGGCCTTATAGTTAATCTTTGGAAGATAATTTTTTTTTTTTTACCCTGTTGTGTCTTTGGGTAGTGCAATTTGGTCACAGGGATTTCATCCATGACTTTGACCTACCATTTTTTTGTAAAGTATATTTTTGGATTGTTTTTCGCATTTTGTTTTTAAATGAATACACTTAATTGTCCTATATCAGCAAAATGTAAACTCCGTTGTTTTTAGTTATTAAAATATTTAACCAACTTTCCTTGAAACAATGTCCACCTCTTTTCTAAGTCCCGTCCCCGTTAGGCAAAATGTGTGAATCTGCAGCTTTTTTGTTAGGTTTTTTTTTTCCTCCTTTCTCAAAAAACTAATTGTCCGAAAGCATTGGAATTTGGCACACATGTTCATTATCATTACAAAGCATTATGGACCATAACTCCGTCATATTTTTTCTGAATAAACCCTCTTTTTGACTTGGATTTTTTCAGTCCTATTCCAAATATATTGGCATACGTATTCATAGTCATTACACAGCAATATGTGATAAGTAGCGCAACTCTGTGATACATTTTACCAGAATTATCCCACATTTTCACTTTGATGTTTTTTTCATTCCATTATACATGGTACATATTTCATTATGCATGGCGTATACAACCTTATTACTGGTATGTGGTGCTTTCAAATGAATTGTGTTAAAAAATAATATTTTTTTTAAAGATCTTATTTGCAAGCATGATTAAAGTAAAAATGTTACTGTATGGATACACCGAGATGCTAATTTCAGTGCGTGATATGATTAAAGTAAAGATGTTACTGTATGGATACACCGAGATGCTAATTTCAGTGCTTGATATGGTTAAAGTAAAGATGTTACAGTATGGATACACCGAGATGCTAGTTTCAGTGCTTGATATGGTTAAAGTAACAGTGTTAGTGTATGGATACACCGAGATGCTAATTTCAGTGCGTGATATGGTTAAAGTAACAATGTTACTGTATGGATACACCGAGATGCTAATTTCAGTGCTTGATATGGTTAAAGTAAAGATGTTACAGTATGGATACACCGAGATGCTAGTTTCAGTGCTTGATATGGTTAAAGTAACAGTGTTACTGTATGGATACACCGAGATGCTAATTTCAGTGATTGATATGGTTAAAGTAACAGTGTTACTGTATGGATACACTGAGATGCTAATTTCAGTGTGTGATATGGTTAAAGTAACAATGTTACTGTATGGATACACCGAGATGCTCTTGATAAATGCTTCAACATTGCCATGTGTTCTTTTAAAATTCTTGTAACCGGAGGCCCTGGGTTCAATCCTCCATGACGCCACTGAGTTTTGTTGGTTAGTTTTTGGGCAAGACACATTCCCTTAGCATTGTCCGTCGGATGGGGACGTAAACCGGGCAGTCCCCTGTATCAGTCTATCCTCCGAGCACGTTAAAGAACCATAGGAATCTATTCAATAATAAGAGTAGGGCACGGTTCCCGGATTACTTTGTATCCTTCCCCTCTCTTTGGGGTGGCTCTAAATAACCTATACTGTGTTGATGAGCCATTAAACAACATTCAGTTCCAATTCCTTTAAAATTCATTACATTTACAAACTTTGTCAATGTCTTTATATCAATGTTGGTAAACAACAGAGGCCACATTTCTTGAATAATATGAACCAAACTTGCACAGATTGTATATGACTTCGAAGAAGTTCGATAATGGACCATTACTCAGGTGATCGATATAGGACCATCTTGGCTGTCTTGTTTAAGTTTCGGGTGGGGGTTGAAGGGGGGCGGGGGGCAGGAAATAAAGTTTTTGTTATATCTCTACATTACCATGTCTGATCTTCATCAAACTTGAACACCACATTCCTCCCATTAACCACTGACCATATCCTGAAAACTAGGTCACTGTGACCTACTTTATCCGAAATATATCTTTTTTGTTTAAGTTTCGGCAGGGTGTGGGGGTGGGGAGGGTGCAGGAAATAAAGTTTTTGTTACATCTCTACATTACTATGTCCGATCTTCATCAAACTTGAACAGCACCTTACTCCCTTTGACCACTGACCATGCCCTGAAAACTAGGTCACTGTGACCTACTAAAAGCTCTTTTAAATAGTTTCATAAAACACACAGGCACTTATCTTTCACATTTTTGAAAACCCGGCTTTAACGCCACCAGGCTTTTATCTCTTGTTATATTCATATTTAGGTATATATCTTTTGTCCACAGAAATACAGATCCAACACAATTTGAAATATTTGAGCCCAAACTGACATAACGAGGCTAAAACAAAAACATGTTCAAATGAGTTGTAGAACAATGAAATTTAGTTTAAATTCTTTTTAAGATTTTTAGCTCTACTTGCCGAAGACCAGCAGAGCTTATGGGATGGTGAGTTGTCTGTCGCCGGTCGTTGTCCATCGTCCGTTAACTTTTGCCTTGTGAACAAGATAGGGCCTTCATTATTAATCGGACCTTTACCAAATTTTGCCAGGGTCTTTATATCAATGAAACCTTGTACAAGTTCGAAAACCAGCAAGCTCAGAAGTTTCACTGGAGTTATGGCCCTTGATTTTCTGGAAAATGTCATGTGCTGGCTTGTGTACACTCTAGCAACTTCATTTATTGTTTAATCTTTACCAAACTTTGTCAATATCTTTGTATCAGTGAAAGCAATGAAAGCGTGGACAAGTTTGAAACCCAGCCAGATTGAAAAGTAACACCCGAGTCATGGCCCTTGTTTTTCTGAAAAAAAACACAATATTCTGCCTTGTGAGCGTATGTGTGTCTCGCTCTGTCCATCCAGCGGGTTGTATGATTGAAATAGGTATATATGATAGCGTCTCCATGGGCAAGGTTTTAATGACGTGTGTCTTCTTGCCTCTCTCCGCTGTGGGTTCAAATCCCACTGGGAGCTAGTGAGGGTGTCGATTCTTAGGATGGCAGTGTACAGTACTGGTTTTACCCAGGAAAAGTGGGTGGTCTGTCTCCACCACATAAAAATGGAATTATATACAACCTCACATGTGTTGAAAATGACGTAAAACACCATACACACAAACAAACAAACGGGTATATATGGAATGCTCAAATAAAAAATGAAAACCACACAGGGGACGCAAACACAAACACTTTGCTTTTTCCATTGTTCTTGTTCAGCATGTTAAGAAAATGTCAACAGAGTGAAAGTATAATATAAATCAATAATCAGTGAGAACGAATGTAAGATTCTATTGATCACATAACTCACATATCGACTTTTATTGCATTTTGCCTGACGCTTTAACACGCGAAACCTACATAAACCATGGGAATTGGATCATAGTCATTATCGATTTCTTTTGACAGTGCATACTCGGCTTATTTGCATACTTATAAAACTAGTTTCATATAGACTGCTATTTGGAAATTGTCCGTGATTTTCACTTTAATATATCAGTGACGTCAACCAGTTTATGAGTTCGTAGTAGAAATAGAAGATTTTACATGAGTACTCATTCATTAGTGAATTTATTAAACGAGTTGGCAAAATGATATAATGTGAGGCTCTTGCCGAGTATTGTATCATTTTTGCTAACGTGTTGAATAAATATAAATCAATAATCAATGAGAACGAATGGTAAATTCTATTTATCACATAACTCACATATCGACTTCTTTTGCATTTTGCCTGTCGCTTTAACTCGCGAAACCAACATAAACTGTGGGAATTGGATCATAGACATTATAAATTTCTGTTGACAGTGCATACTAGGCTTATTTTCATACTTATATAACTAGTGGCATATCAAAAATATAGAATTGTGTTATTCCGTTCCCACACCGTAAGTTATGTGACAAAAACTGTTATCAGATGAAATACAAATTCAGACATACTAGTAAATTTTACGAGGAAAAACAATTTTTGAGGCCAGATATCTTTACTTGTCCAGTTGAGCATGTTGCTAAAAGTTTTCACTTGCCCAAAACAACTTTTAATTTGTCCCGTGCATCCGGCAACCGACATACATCAAAAACTGTTGTTAGTCCCACACCGGTCCCGGGGGGGAACTATAGGTTTGCACCCTGTCCGTCTGTCCATAAGTCCGTCCGTCTGTCCTTCCAAAATGCTTGTCTGGGCCATATTTTCAAGACTTTAATATACCAAACTTGGTATGTGAATACATCTTGGGATAGCGGTGTGACGCGTACCAAAAATGGTCACTGTGATCTCTGTCATAGAAAATGCTTGTCCGGACCGTATTTTCAATACTATAAACTTAGAGATACCAAACTTGATATTTGAATACATCTTGGAATAGCAGTGCCTCGCATACCAAAATAAGATCACAGTGACCTTGACCTGTGACCTCTGTCATAGAAAATGTTCCGAAAATGCTTGTCGTGGCCATATTTTCAATACTATAACACTTAGAGATACCAAACTTGGTATGTGAATACATCTTGGGATAACGGTATGTCGCATACCAAAATAAGATCATTGTGACCTTGACCTCTGTCATAGAAAATGCTTGTCCGGATCGTATTTTCAATACTATACACTTAGAGATATCAAACTTGGGGTGTGGATACATCTTTGGATAGCGGTGTGTCGCGTACCAAAATAAGGTCATTGTGACCTTGGCCTTCATCTTTGACCACCATCATAGAAAATGTCTGGAAAATGTTTGTCTGGGCCGGTGGGGTCACTATGGATTGCCTTGCAATTCTTGTTAAATATGTCAAATAGACTCCTGACTTTTCATTTTGCAAAGTTGTGTCCCTCTGCATAAAACTTTAACCTGCAACCTAACGAAGCTCATAGGTTGATAAACTATGGCGACTTTATACAGTTCTTCCTTATCAGATATTAAAATGCCAAAACACATGTTCAGTAATTCTGAATTTCTATGTCCTTCTGCAATTCTTTTCGATCAAGATATAATATTATGTGGTTTAATATAGTAGTTTTCTATTGTTGAAATGTATGCATTTATTCCAGCACCTCTCCAAATTTGTCAGAACCATTGAGTAGGGTACTGTTGATAATCAGTTTGACTTGCATAACTGTGATCTCATATTTCATACTTCTATAGACGGATCCCTATAAAAGCATAAAGAGTGAGGTCACTAAGAAGCAGATCAAATTGTGTGTCAGAAGTACCAGTCCATTGTTGTGATAATTTTGGAATGAGAAATGATGGAATAAGGCCAAAGCTTCAATAATAGCAAACTAGGGTCCTAAACCTGATTTTTTTTTTATGCTACATCCATCCAAAATCGCGTCTCAGCCATTCCTCTGCAACTTAACTCAAGGGAATTTTGTCAAACTTCACACAAATATTCATCACAATAAGGAGGTGTGTCACGTGCAAGAATCATGATCGTATCTCAAACATCTAGGTCACACTTGGAGGTCAAAGGTAAACAATTGTGAAAAAAACATGTCTTGGCCATTACTTGGAAACTACTGAAGGGAGTTACATCAAACTTTGCACAAATGTTCATCACAACGAGAAAGTGCAAGAATCATGTCAGTGACTCAAAGGTCAAGGTCACAGTTGTTAAAAAATTGTAAAAAAATGTCAGCCATTACTTGAAAACTACTGAAGGGAGTTGCATCAAACTTCGCACAAATGTTCATCACAATGGGAAGAATCATGTCGGTGCCTAAGAGGTCAAGGTCACAGTTAGGCAGATGGTTTGCAGTGCCATGGACACATTTCTTGTTTTACATACTTTTGTTTTCCTATCTGGCTGTCTGTCCGTAAGATTTGTTTAGCGACTACTCTGAAACTATTGGATAGATTTTCATGAAATTTTACAGGAGTGTTAATTGCCCATTATGTCTAGTTGATCCTCTGAAAAATGTATGTTGATGTGAAATCCAAGATGGCCACCAAAGCTAAAAATAGATTTTTAAAAATCAAGTTTGTAGCGACTACTTTGAAACTATTAAGTGACACTGATATGAGACTTTTTCTAAAATGATCAGCATGACAAGATGTTGGTCCTTGTTGAAAAAATAAATTGATGACTGCCATTGGCCATCTTTTGTTTACAGAGTGATATTGTAAAACTTTCCCATAAAACCTAGTTGATCCAAGCAAATATTCATGTTGATGTGAAATCCAAGATGGCCACCAAAGCTAAAAATAGATTTTTAAAAATCAAGTTTGTAGCAACTATTTCTAAGATATTGATATGGAACTTGTTTTAAAAAGATCAGCATGACATGATGTTGGTCCTTGTCGAAAATTATTTTGATTCAACATTAAACATGGCTGCCCGGCATATTTGTTTACATATTCATATAGTAAAGCCTTATAGCGACTACTCTGAAACTACACGATGGATTGTTCATGAAACTTGCTCTTAATGTCTAGTTGATCCTAGCATAAATTCAGCAAAAAAACATAAGTGATGTTGATTTGGAATCTTTACTGGCACGACATGTCATAACCAAAATAAAATTTATTTCAGTTCAATGTCAAACATTGCCGCCAGTGGCCATCTGTTTACATAGAATTATATTGGAAAAATGTATGGCGATTACTCCTCTGAAACTACTTCATGGATTTTTATGAATCTACAAGAATGTTGCTCTTGATGTTAAGTTGGTCCTAAGTAAAAACCAGGTTGGTCGGCAATTCAAGATGGTGGTCAAAGCTATAAATAGATTTTAAAAATTCAGCATTGTGGCGACTACATCTCAAAAACTAAGTGATATGGAACCTTTACTGACTGACATGACTTGTAGTTGGTCCTAAACAAAAAACAAAATTCTTTATGATTCAATGTAAAAAATGGCAACAAACGGCCATCTAATTGTGGTTACTACTTCTGAGATTGCTGGTCCTATTTCCGTAAAAACTTCACAGGTTCCAATAGCTGATCTAGCTACTAAATTATATCAGTAGAGCTTCAAGGTCACTGACCTTGTTTATGCTTACACAACTATCACCAACCCCCACATGGAAAACCTGCTCTTTTTTTTTTTGCATGCTCCCAAAGGGCGGCATATAATAGTCGCTCCGTCAGTCTGTTCGTCCGTTTGTCTTTACAATCGTGTCTGATCAATTACTCTTGCATTCCTGGACGGAGTCGAAGTTCAAAACCACTTCGGGGGCATTTGTCACTTTGATATTTCTTGTTTTTACATATATTTGGTTTGTTTATTTATTCTTACACCTATAACACTTTATTCAGGCCTTTGGTGTGAGATTAGGAACCATGTTGATTAAAGGTTAGTGGGTTAAACGTCAAGGTCGCCATGACCTTAAATGGGGGAAATAAGGGGAAATCAGCATTTTTTGCGATAATTTCAAAACTATTATACAAATTCATGAAACACATTGCTCTTGGTCAGAGGAAAAACCCTATTGATTTTTAAGTCGGTCAAAGGTGAAGTTTGTCATGCCGCATGCAAATAGGTATTCCACGCGATGACTTGACAACTGTAACACATGCACTCATAAAACTTCATAGATGCATTGCCCTTGTTGAATGCATAAACCCCTATTTATTTTGGGGTCAGTAGGTCAGAGGTCAAGGTTACTGACCGTATATGGAAATATGAAACCCGCATGATAACTTCAAAACTGTAGCACCTACACTCCTGAATCTTTATAGGCTCATCACCCTTGTTGAAAACAGGAACCAAATTTATTTTGGGGCCAATCATAGGTCAAGGTCACAGTGACCTTATATGGACATATAACTTCAAAACTAACACCTACAATCATAAAACTTAATAAATACATTGGCCTAGTTAAAAGGAGGAACCCTATTGTTTTTGTGGCCAGTAAGTAAGTCAAAGATCAAGGTCACAGTGCCATTATATGGAAATAGGCATTCCGCATAATTACTTCGAAACCTACATTCCTACAGGTATATTGCCCTTGGTGAGAGGAAGAATCCTATTCCATTGCATTTAGCAGGTCAATGGTCCCACTGATGAAACTCCACTCTCATACTCTTTCATGTGGACATTGATGTTGGTAAGTGTCACCATGACCTTATGTGGCAATACACATTCTACCTAATAACTTTGAAACCACAACACTCACACTCCTGAAACTCGATAGGTACATTGCCTTTGATCAGAGGAACCTTGTTGCATTTGGTGCCACTGAGTTTCATCGGTGTGTTCTTGGGCAAGACACTTTCCCTTAGCCTCGTCCGTCGGATGGGGACGTAAACCGGGCGGTCCCGTGTATCGGTCTATCCTCCGATCACGTTATAGAACCATAGGAATCTATTCAATAATAAGAGTAGGGCACGGTTCCCGGATTCCTATGTATCCTTCCCCTCTCTCTGGGGCGGCTCTATATAACCTATACTGTGTTGATGAGCCGTCAAACAACATTCAGTTCAGTTCAGTTCACTTTGTCAAATGTCAAGGTCTCCAGTACATTTTCCAAGTGAAAACTCCAGGATTACATTGCCTGAACTCTATTGATTTAATGCAGTGGGTCAAAGGTCAAGATGGTCATGACCTTATATGGAAATAGGCATACCTCAAGATAATTTTGAAACTATAGCACCCACACTCATGAAATTTTATAGGTATATTGACTTTAGTGAGAGTATGAATTGAATCTATTGATTTTGGGTCAGTTGTCAAAGGTCAAGGTCATCATGATATCATTTGGAAATAGGCATTTTGTGCAATAACTTGAAAACCCTAACACATTCACACCAGAAACTGCATAGGTACATTTCCCTTGGTAAGAGGGAATCCTATTTCATTGCAATTGGCAGGTCAATGGTCAACATCAAAACCATAACACTCCAAAGATGAAACTTCAAATAGACATTAATTTTGATGTTGGCAAGAGTCACTATGACCTTATTTGGAAATAATATTCTGTCATATAACTTTGAAACCACAACACTCACACTTCTGAAACTTCATAGGTACATTTGCTTTTGGGGTGACTAGGACAAAGGTCAAGGTCACCAATATATATTCCAAGAGGTCCAGAAGTATAATACCTACACTCATGAAACTTTGTAGATACATTGCCCTTGGTGAGAGGAGGAACTTGATGACAATAGCCGAAATATGATACCCACACTTATTAAACTTCATAGGTGCATTGTCCTTGTTGAACGGCGGAAGCCTATTACTTTTGGGTTCAGTACGTCATTGACCTGACATTTTCCGCACTGTAATTTGTAACTATTAGACATACAGTTTTAAAATTGTACCCATGTTAATGCAACAACCCCTATCATTTTTAAGCTTAGTAGGTCAAATGTCAAGGTCACTGTGACTAGATCATGACAAATTCCTTCCCGGATCCTATTCTCAAACTATTTGAGCTTCAATCTTGAAACTATACAAATAGTGCTCTGGGTTAAACAACATCCCCTATCAGTTATTTTTTTTGTTAGAAGGTCAAAGGTCAGGGTTATGTTGACCTGACACCTAGGAAATGCTTTTAACGTACAATCTATGAAACGGTGTATATTTCCCTTATAGATGGCGCTCTTTTTTTCTTTTTTGTCAGGAAGTCAAAAGTCAAGGTCGTATTGACCTGACACCTCGGATATGCTTTTAACATAAAAACTTTAGCAAATGGGCATACAGTTTTTAGCTTGAAAAGAATGTGGTTGCTCTAAAAGAGAAAACAATGGGGAAAATAAACCAAACGGAATTTAGAATTAAAGTCCTTTTATTAAGAAAATATACCAAAATACGATTAAAAAGCAGGAAACATATCCTGTGGGGTGATTAAACAATACCCAAAACAGATTAAAAGCTTGGGTAGTGAAACCACTCGTCAACAAATGGGAGTGTTTTAGAATCTGTCTGTCACTTAATGACACACTAACCTTATTACTTACCTTAACCATACCCTAACTTTTCTTAACCCTAACTATTACCCTAATCCTAGCCACTAGCTGTACCATAAACAACTTGACCTAAACACTTACTAACCCAGTGTATACACGAATAAGTAAGTCGCAGACAGATTTTAAAGTCTTGTATCATATAATTTTTTATATATATATATAACCACTTAATGGTCTTCATTGTAATATAAGCAAACTAAATTACTGTCAGTACCGGCAACAAACAGTCGTGCTAAATGCTCTTCAAAGATGTATGTATAACTCCCAGGTTACAAAAAATGACATACCAGTTTTTCTCATCAACTTGAGCTATAAGATCTGAAAATATGAAAAACAAGAGCACCAGCTAATGAGGCATTATACTCCCTTTGGCATTTAGCATTTTTGTCTTGCCTTTTCGACGAAGTCGCTTTCTCACATGTTATAACAGTGCATGCACTAGACACTGCACTATACACTCCAATCAAAGGGCAGATAATCATTTTTACATTCAACTATTGCTTATAGTTGTATCTTGGGTGGTACATCGCAACATGACAAAGCAAATCTCGATGTGACCTTGACCCTCCAAGCAAAGAGCAGATAATCATTTTTACATTCAATTTTTGCGTTTGTCACTTTCTCACAAACTGTATGCACTAGACCCTCCAAACTTTGCTTATAGTTGTATCTTGGGTGGTACATTGCAACATTTCAAAGTAAATGTGGATATGACCTTCATTCTCCAAGACCCGTTTTCGGGCATTTACGTATATAATTTATATTACTACCATTTCATCCCTTACTTGTAAATAGTTTTATCTTTATATACTTACATTAATTTTTTAATTAATCCTTCATTTCTTCATCATTCATCAGTTTTTTCGCACAATATGACCTATCTATGTGTCGTAAAACACCATTCATTCATTCATTCATTCTCCAAGCAAAGGACAGAATGATACTCATTTGTACATTCAACGTTTGTGTTGAGGTCACTCTCACAAAATGTATGCACTAGACCTTCAAACTTTGGTTATAGTTGTATCGTGGGTGGTACATTGCATCATGAAAAAGCAAATGTGGATATGACCTTGACCCTCCAAGCAAAGGGCAGATAACTTAATGATTTTTACCTTCAACTTTTGCATTTAGGTCACTTTCTCACAAAATTTATGCACTAGACCTTCAAACTTGGGTTAAAGTTGTATTTTGGGTAGTACGTTGCATCATGACAAAGCAAATGTTGATATGACCTTGACCCTCCAAGCAAAGGGCAGATAACAATAATTTTGACATTCAACTTTTGCATTTAGGTCATTTTCTCACAAACTGTATGCACTAGATCCTTCAAACTTTGCTTATAGTTGTAGCTTGGGTGGTACATCGAAACATTTCAAAGCAAATGTGGATATGACCTTCATTCTCCAAACATAGGACAGATAATCATTTGTACATGCAATGTTTGCGTTTAGGTCACTCTCACAAAATGTTTGCACTAGACCTTCAAACTTTGGTTGTAATTGTATCTTGGGTGGTGCATCGCATCATGTAAAAGCTAATGTGGATATGACCTTGACCCTCCTAGCAAAGGGCAGATAACTTATTAATTTTTACATTAAACTTTTGCGTTTAGGGTCACTTTTTCACATTTCACAAACTGTGCACTAGACACTTCCAACTTTGCTTATAGTTGTAACTTGGGTGGTACATCGCAACATTTCAAAGCAAATGTGGATATGACCTTCATTCTTCAAGCAAAGGACAGATGATCATTTTTACATGCAAAGTTTGCATTTATGTCACTCTCACAAAATGTATGCACTAGACCTTCAAACTTTGGTTATAGTTGTATCTTGGGTGGTACATGGCATCATGACAAAGCAAATGTGGATATGACCTTGACCCTCCAAGCAAGGGGCAGATATAACTTAATAATTTTTACATTCAAATTTTGCATTTAGGACACTTTCTCACAAAATGTATGCACTAGACCTTCAAACTAATCGCATCATGACAAAGCAAATGTGGATATGACCTTGACCCTCCAAGCAAAGGGCAGATAACTTAATACTTTTTTCTTTCAACTTTTGCATTTAGCCCTCATGAAAATATAGTGTCTGAATATTGGCTGAACCACTGTCTGAAATTTAACTGAACATTGTCTGATTCTTGGCTGAACGGACGTTATTTGGCGTTATTTGGCCTTGTCTGAATATTTACTTAAATTGGAACGAATCCAGACAAAATTCAGACTGAAAATCGTCTGAATCTTCAGCGTTTATTCAGACAAAATTCAGACTCAAAAGTATCTTAAGTCTGAATCTCTCAGAACATTTTAAGAAAGATTCAGAAAATGGTTCAGACACTATTCAGACTTTTATTCTGAAAAGTTGCTTAAACCAATGTCTGAAATTTAACTGAACATTGTCTGATTCTTGGCTGAACGGTCGTTATTTGGCCTTGTCTGAATATTTACTTAAATTGGAACGAATCCAGACAAAATTCAGACTGAAAATCATCTGAATCTTCAGGGTTTATTCAGACTCAAAAGTGTCTGAAGTCTGAATCTCTCAGAACATTTTAAGAAAGATTCAGAAAATGGTTCAGACACTATTCAGACTTTTATTCTGAAAAGTTGCTTATATACCACTGTCTGAAATTTAACTGAACATTGTCTGATTCTTGGCTGAACGGTCGTTATTTGGCCTTGTCTGAATATTTACTTAAATTGGAACAAATCCAGACAAAATTCAGACTGAAAATCGTCTGAATCTTCAGCGTTTATTCAGACAAAATTCAGACTCAAAAGTGTCTGAAGTCTGAATCTCAGAACATTTTAAGAAAGATTCAGAAAATGGTTCAGATATTTATTCTGAAAAGTTGCTTAAACCACTGTCTGAAATTTAACTGAACATTGTCTGATTCTTGGCTGAACGGACAATAGTTGGCGTCATTTGGCTTTGTCTGAATATTTACTTAAATTGGAACGAATCCAGACAAAATTCAGATTGAAAATTGTCTGAATTTTCAGGGTTTATTCAGACAAAATTCAGACTACTCAAAAGTGTCTGAAGTCTGAATCTCTCAGAACATTTTAAGAAAGATTCAGAAAATGGTGCAGACACTATTCAGATTTTATTCTGAAAAAACACTGTCTGAAATTTAACTGAACATTGTCTAATTCTTGGCTGAACAGACCTTATTTGGCTTTAATTGTCTGAATAATTACTTAAATTGGAACATATCCAGACAAAATTCAGACTGAAAATAGTCTGAATCTTCAGGGTTTATTCAGACTAAATTCAGAGGGAGACTGAAAAGTGTCTGAAGTCTGAATCTCCCAGATTTTCAAAAAGATTTAGAAAACGGTACAGACGTTATTCAGACATTCATTCTAAAAAGTTGCTCTATTAATAATTAAATATTGGAACATATTCAGAAACAGATCGAATTGAATTGGGGTTTTAAGGCGCACCAACACATGAAAATGTTATATGGCGCCTAAAAGGCATGAACATGCCAGGCTCATCTTCCATGTACATCGAGATAAAATATGGAAAATGGGCCTAGAACCTTCTCACCGATTGGCTCTGACATTTTTTGGATCCCAAAAATAATAATAAAAAAATACAGGAAAGGTTTTCTATATGGAAATTAAAGATTAGATTAGAATGACAGACAAGAATGATCACAATAGCTCACATGTGAGCCTTTGACCCAGATGAGCTAAAAATATAACAATATAAGTGATAAAACTGTCAATATCTTTGTTAATAATTTGCCAGAAAGGTGTCCATGGGACATGAATGCCTCCTCTGAAAACAATCAGTTCAAAACAGAAAATTGGACAAAAAAGGGTTAATGTTACTCTGGTAATACTGGGTCCATTTTTATGCTGAATCCATAAAAAGGGCCATAATGCAGGTAATATCGGGTAGATTTAAATGCCGAAAGGATATACACATTTTGACATCCTAAGTAAGTATCCTGTAAACTTTCAGAACAAAGGTGGAAAACTGTGGGAGGGAGGAGATAGACACCAAATTATATTCTGAAGTAAAATTTGACAAAAAAAAAAGGGCCGCAACTCACTGCCCCTGCGAATGGATTAGGAGTGGAATTCCAGTGGATGTCCATTGGAATAATCTAGCGAAATTGCTCTGGAATTTCACTGGAAATACCACTGGAATTCCAGAGCAATTCCACTTGATTTTTCCACTGGAACACCAGTGGTATTTCCTGAAACACCAGTGGTATTTCCTGAATTCCACTGGATATCAGAGAAATTCCACTAGATTATTTCAGTGGAAATACCAGTGGTATTCCAGTGAATCTTATTTTTCCAGTGTAATACCATATATGTTTACGTACCCGGTTTGATTATAGTAGTGGGATTCGATAACATTTAGGACAATTTAAATTGGAGGACAGACAGCAGACAACGCCCTATCGCATAAGCTCATTCAATAATATCTGGCCTGTGGCCATTAGAGCTATATATAGCTAATTAAATATAACTTCTTTTTTAAATGAGGTATACATTTAAATTTATTAAATTCTGACACGCGGTAAAAACAGCAGTCCTATGGCCGTATAGCGTCTCCACACAATCTTCCTTGGTGATCAGTTTGTTACGGGGTTTTTCTTTGATGTATGCACTGCAATAGCTCGTCCCGCCCCATGTGCACGTATGCCGTTTTTGGCCTCTCCAAGAAAGTGAAATCTGAAAATAAGTTTTTCATAAAACATTGACATCATGTGTATTTTAAGTATGATCTGCTGCCTTAAACATAGCTTTAAATTGTTTTTAAGAAAACACAAGTTTTTTTTACCCCCGAGATTAAGAGCTAGACCCTTTTGTGTGTAACTGGTGCAAGTGTCTACAGAGAAACGATGCCATAGGGCGAGTGTTCAGGGCCATTTTACCATCATGTTTTGTATGTGCTTTCAATTACTTAACAATTTTTGAAGCTGCAGTTTTTTTGTTTGAACTATAAATACATAATCTTGGGTAAGTACATGTTTCAGTACATTGATTCTTTTGACAGCAATCATTTATAAGTTACATTTTTGTTTTAAAAACCATACCAATTTGTTTAATAGAAAACAATTATTATACCTTCATACTTTGGTCAGGTAGAAGGTACAAAGACCCAAGAAGTATTCTGGTCCATGGCTTTATCTTTCTGTGTCTTCACTTTTACAGCATTCTTGTTTATCTTTGCCAGCCTATCAAAATATAAATGCAACCAAAATGTAAAAATAAAAATAAAATGTCAAAAGACCGAGTTGAACGTCATCAGCAAAATGACATTCGGACGTTGTGGTTTCTATAGGACCCTATATATCATTATGCATATTTTGAAACTGTATCAAATCATTTCTTTAGAATCCTGATTAACATATGATTATATGAATAAACTTCTTTGTCTTACAAGATATCTCATTCCGAATCTGATTTGATTTGACTGGAAACGGGCAACCGTAAGCCGGTCTACATTTCAAAACTCAACTTCTCAAGACGCAGTTCCAAAATCCATTATATTTTATGCTTGTAAACCAAACAGTTTACACAAATTGTTTCATTCATAAAAGTATGCATTTAATTGTAACGAGCTGTTTTCCCTCGCTAAATGTCTGCAAATTTACGAACGCCGTACATTCGCGAAAACTGATGACGTTATATTCAGCATTAGATTTCCTCCATTTTAAAAAGGAATTGATGCGTTCGTGTTTCGTGGAAGATTATATATCTACTTATTAACTTGTTTATATGCATGACATATGATTAGTGTACGCTCTAAAATACTTACGGATGTTGTTTTTTCTGCTTTCGCGGTCATGCAGCTTCTGCTTTCGCGGTCATGCAGCGTCCGTCTGCAAATGCAGCGTTCTTTTTTAAACTGTGACGTCACATAATTTTCACACGTCGTTATAACCGTTATAATTCCGATCACCGGTGGCGTTCTATTGAATAAAACTCTCTCTTTTTTTTCTAGATATCTATTGACCTGAATCACCAATAATAATATGTGTTTTCCACACCAAACAATATCATTAAATCATTTTAATTTCTCGCTCAATATCAGTTTAAAAGGGACTCACGGAAATCTTGATATATTTTTCATTTTTCGAACTAATTCTTTTATTTATTTAGCGATTTCCCTTAAATATCAAGCGCGGTGCTTATATTTTGCTTATTGTTACTTGAAATAACCCTCACAGAGTCCCTCTATCGGTGTCACTCGCCTACACCTCCCCAAATAACAAGTTTTTGACTGTCATTCTTGCAGAAGCGGACCTAAGGTAATATTTGCGGCCCTGGAATGTTTTGTGAGAAAATTCGAACTTTTTGAATACACTCAAAGCACTCGTTTGTTAATGCGATTAGATGAGGTATTCAGTGTATATCATTGATAAAGTATGAAATTAAACGTATATGGATGTGCATCATCCCCCAAAAGCGTTACAAAATAAGCGATATGCTTCTTTTTCCCATCAATCGTAAATATTAACAATAAGCGGCCCTGGATTGTTTTGCGAGAAAATGCGAAATGTTTTAATACACTCGAAGAACTCGTTTTTTAATGCGACTGGATGAGATATTCAGTGTATTTCATTGGTAAAGAATGGAATTAAACAAAAATGGATGTGCATCTTTCCCAAAAAAGCGTTACAAAATTAGCGATATGCTTCGTTTTTCGTATGTCACCGGTTTTCGCGATTCCGAAAAAGGAAAAGATATTTAGTTCTGAATGTTTAATTGATACACAGGCCTTACACTACTGCATAAATGTTCAAAAATACACTAAGTGGACTTAAATGTTGGGCAAGGCAATTGCCTTTTGAAAATATACTTGCTCTGAGGCTGATAAAGTGGATTTTAAAAATATTTCCAAAAAAAATAAAAAAATCTTCTTCTTCTTCCATGGTAAGAACCAGGTACTTCAAAGAACGTAATCGGTTCTGTGGGGTCATGCATGGCGGACGAGCTCAGCAAGTGTCACAGTTGTTTTTTTATATTTAAAACCAATAAAAGATAATGTTTTTAAAACTATGTACAAGGTGACTGTTGACTATAGTCTCTGTAGAGCAGGTCTGGCAGGCAGCCTGGCTCTGAACTCCTCTAGGGTGTCTGCAGAGGTGACATGAAGCGATAGTTGGTTCCAGTCCCTGATCGTTCTAGGGAAGAAACTGTTGTGATATGCATCATGTGTGGTTCTTTCTTCTTTCTGTTGACCTCTGGTAAGACTGTCACTTTGTCTGAGGAAGTTTTCTTTATTAACGTCGACCAGTCCATGCTGAATTTTAAAGAGCATAAGCAGTCTACTTGTGTGTCGGCGTTCTTCAAGGCTCTCCCATTTAAGCTCATGTAGCATATTTGTTACGCATCCAGGGCTTCTGTCTGTATAGCTGTTGCATACATAGCGAGCAGCTCTACGCTGGACCTGTTCGATAGCCTTGATGTCACATTGGCGGTATGGGTCCCAGACAGGGGGGGCGTACTCCATGGCGGGGCGTACCATAGTGGTGTATGTGGCTATTTTCACAGGTCTGGTGCACTCCTTAAAGTTCCTTCTTAAGTATCCTATAGTTCTGTTACCATTACCAACGACATTGTTGATGTGTTTATTCAAGCTCATGCTGATAGACAGTGTGACTCCTAGGTACTTGCTAGCGTCGACTGCTTCGAGCACGTGTCCGTTTAGCAGGTATGTAGACTGTATCAGTCGTTTCCTGTTGCTTGGCGATATACGGATTACATTGCACTTTGACGTGTTAAAACTTATCTGCCATGTTTTTTCCCAGTCCTCCAGGGCAGTGAGGTCTTGCTGCAGTAGGTAACTGTCATGGGGGATATTTATGCTGTCATGGTGGGTATTTATGGCACGGTAGAGTAAGCCGTCATCCGCAAATAAACGGGCATCTGAAGATTTGCACAAGTCTGGTAAGTCATTGATGAAGGCTAAGAACAGGAGCGGACCTAGTACTGTGCCTTGTGGGACTCCTGAGAGTACATCAGTCTCGGTTGAGTGTATTCCTACTAATACAACTGTCTGTTTACAATTTCCAAGGAACGCCTGGATCCATTTGCTGGTGTTTCCTCTCACTCCGTGAAACGGTCAATAGCACTGAGAGTGACTTCTAATTAAAAGAAGGCATAATTCATTGTACAACTAAAACCATCTCAGAGGAGATGGTGTATCTTAGAAATATATATAAAAAAAAAGGAAGGGTGGGGAATAGACTCTTGCTGACCACCCTTCGAAATCCAAAAGCGTGCTGTCTGTCAGCGCATGAAAAAATCCTGGGGAGAAGAACCCTGGCTGAGCTGTTAGTTGAGGAGGGCTGAATGATTTAAAACTATGGTCACCAGCTCAACCATGGTCATTAAGATTATCGTTGTAACCATGGTTGTCCAAAAACTATGCTTTTAAAAGACAATCATGGTCAGAATCTTATACAGTCATCAATATTTACCATGGTCTGAGAGCATGGTTGACCATGGTTATTACATTGACCATGCTTACAAACTATGGTTTTGAAATTAACCATAGTCAAAAGCACTGCTAACCTGCATGGTTCAACTATGGTTGATCATGCTTAACAATGCTAAGCATGGTCAACCATGGTCATCAGTTCGCAGGGACGTCCGGTAATACTGTGTCAATTTAGACGCCGGAACAATGTGCACATCTTGACGTCATAGGTAAGCATCCTGTAAAGTTCTGAAACAATAACTCAAACTTTTCAGGATGGAAATACGGACATGGCTAACGATGTATGCCCCCTCACCTCATCTCTAATAAAAACAAACGCTTAAGGACAGAATGACGCTGCTATATGCCCTCTCACATCCGGTGGTGGGGTATAATAAGAAACGGCTTTGTTTTTTCATTTTTCAACTATTTTATTTGATCACAAAATCCTATTGGTTCATGAATGCCCCCACTGAAAACAATCGGTGTAAAACCGAACAAGAGGTCAATGACCTTGAAGCTCTACTGATAGGTTTTGAAAGCTAGATCAGCATTCCTGTGAAGTTTCATGAAAATCCTGTCAAGTAGTTTCACAGTAGTCGTTACAAGTTTTTATATATAACACTTGGTAAACAAAGATGGCCAACGGCAACCATGTTTAATGTCGAATCAAAATAATTTTCAACAAGGACCAACACAGTTCTGGAAGGACTAATGTAATATGTTTTTCATTCCATGTAATCACAAAGGATGTCAATTATAATAACCTTTTGCACACAAATTGATATAGATTTGTTTAATGAAGTCTGAACATTTCAGACTTTCGGTGGAAGTCTGAACATTTCAGACTTTAGGTGGCTCATTCTTTCAAAGTCTGGACAGTTTTGACAGTTCCGATTCATTTTTCAACCAAAGTAAGAATTTCAAGAAAGCGAAATAAGGTTTTCTAATTATAAAGTAAAATTTATTTGTATACGATCATGGATATTTTTTTATTATTGAAGTCTGAACATTTCAGACCTTCAGATGTTTCTTTACCTTAACACAGACAGATTCAGACTTTACTTTTATATAAAATATCTAAGTCTGAAGAGTTCAGAAAGTGTTCAGTTTATATTCAGAAGAGGTATAATCTGAAATTGTCTGAATCACTTGTAAATAGTTCTGAATCATTTTCTGAACTGTTCAGAAAGTGTTCAGTTCATATTCAGAATATGAATAATCTGAAATTGTCTGAATCACTTGTGAATATTTCTGAATCATTTTCTGAACTGTTCAGAAAGGGTTCAGTTCATATTCAGAATATGTATGATCTGAAATTGTCTGAATCACATCTGAAGAGTTCTGAATTTTTTTCTGAACTGTTCAGATGCTGTTCTGCTATGTTCAA
The DNA here is from genome assembly GCA_037043455.1 of Cyrtodaria siliqua. Classification (NCBI taxonomy): domain Eukaryota; kingdom Metazoa; phylum Mollusca; class Bivalvia; order Adapedonta; family Hiatellidae; genus Cyrtodaria; species Cyrtodaria siliqua. The sequence goes on from JAWPHD010012737.1 coordinate 53,043, forward strand.
CAATTGTTCAGACAATTATCAGAACAGTGATTTTATGTTCAGCCAAAATTCAGATGGCAATTTTGTGTTCAGACAGATTAAGACAGTGCTCAGACAGGATTCAGAAAGTTTCAGATAAAATTCAGAAATTATGTTTCATGAGGGAGGTCACTTTCTCACAAACTGTGTGCACTAGACCCTTCAAACTTTAATTATAGTTGTATTTTGGGTGGTACATCGCAACATTTCAAAGCAAATGTGGATATGACCGTCATTCTCCAAGCAAAGGACAGATAATCATTTTTACATGCAAAGTTTCAATTAAGGTCTCTCACAGTATGTATGCACTAGACCTTCCAACTTTGGTTATAGTTGTATCTTGGGTGGTACATCACATCAAGACAGCAAATGTGGATATGACCTTGACCCTCCACGCAAAGGGCAGATAACAGATAATTTGTTCATTCAACTTTTGCGTTTAGATCACTTTCTCACAAACTGTGTGCACTAGACCCTTCAAACTTTACTTATAGTTGTATCTTGGGTGGTACATCGCAACATTTGATAGCAAATGTGGATATGACCTTCATTCTCCAAGCAAAGGACAGATGATCATTTCTACTTGCAAAGTTTGCGTTTAGGTCACTCTCACAAAATGTATGCACTAGACCTTCAAACTTTGCTTATAGTTGTAGCTTGGGTGGTACATCGAAACATTTCAAAGCAAATGTGGATATGACCTTCATTCTCCAAACATAGGACAGATAATCATTTGTACATGCAATGTTTGCGTTTAGGTCTCTCTCACAAAATGTTTGCACTAGACCTTCAAACTTTGGTTGTAATTGTATCTTGGGTGGTGCATCGCATCATGTAAAAGCTAATGTGGATATGACCTTGACCCTCCTAGCAAAGGGCAGATAACTTATTAATTTTTACATTAAACTTTTTCTTTCAACTTTTGCATTTAGGTCACTTTCTCACAAACTGTGTGCACTAGACCCTTCAAACTTTAATTATAGTTGTATCTTGGGTGGTACATCGCAACATTTCAAAGCAAATGTGGATATGACCGTCATTCTCCAAGCAAAGGACAGATAATCATTTTTACATGCAAAGTTTCAATTAAGGTCTCTCACAGTATGTATGCACTAGACCTTCCAACTTTGGTTATAGTTGTATCTTGGGTGGCACATCACATCAAGACAGCAAATGTGGATATGACCTTGACCCTCCACGCAAAGGGCAGATAACAGATAATTTGTTCATTCAGCTTATGCGTTTAGATCACTTTCTCACAAACTGTGTGCACTAGACCCTTCAAACTTTACTTATAGTTGTATCTTGGGTGGTACATCGCAACATTTGATAGCAAATGTGGATATGACCTTCATTCTCCAAGCAAAGGACAGATGATCATTTCTACTTGCAAAGTTTGCGTTTAGGTCACTCTGACAAAATGTATGCACTAGACCTTCAAACTTTAGTTATAGTCATATCTTGGGTGGTACATCGCATCATCACAAAGCAAATGTGGATATGACCTTGACCCTCCATGCAAAGGGCAGATAACAGATCATTTGTTCATTCAACTTTTGCGTTTAGGTCACTTTCTCAAAAACTATGTGCACTAACTAAGACCCTTCAAACTTTGGTTATAGTTGTATCTTGGGTGGTACATAGCATCATGACAAAGCAAATGTGGATATGACCTTGACTCTCCAATCAAGGGGCAGATAATAATTTTTACATTCAACTTTTGCGTTTAGGTCATTTTCTCACAAAATGTATGCACTAGACTTTCAAACTTTGGTTATAGTTGTATCTTGGGTGGTACATCGCATCATGACAAAGCAAATGTGGATATGACCTTGACCCTCCAAGCAAGGGGCAGATAACTTAATAATTTTTTCATTCAACTTTTGCTTTTAGGTCGCTTTCTCACAAACTGTGTGCACTAGACCCTTCAAACTTTACTTATAGTTGTATCTTGGGTGGTACATCGCAATATTTCAAAGCAAATGTGGATATGACCGTGACCCTCCAAGCAAAGGGCAGAGGACTTCATAATGTTTTCATTCAACTTTTTGTGTTTTAGGTCACTTTCTCACAAACTGTGTGCACTAGACCCTTGAAACTTTAATTATCTTGGGTGGTACATTGCAACATTTCAAAGCAAATGTGGATATGATCATTCTCCAAGCAATGGACAGATAATCATTTTTACATGCAACGTTTGCGTATAGGTCATGCAACGTTTGCGTTTAGGTCACTCTCACGAAATGTATTTACTAGACCTTCCAACTTTGGTTATAGTTGTATCTTGGGTGGTACATCATATCATGACAAAGCAAATATGGATATGACCTTGACCCTCCAAGCAAAGGGCAGAGAACTTAATCATTTTTACAGGCAACGTTTGCGTTTAGGACACTTTCTCACAAATAGTATGCTAGGGCTGTCTTTCTACCATGGGGGAATGGGTCCGGGTCCCTCAGAGGGGGGAATTTTCGCGTCAATTTCAGTAAAAGGGGCAATTTTGCATGAAAGTTCAAACATCCATAACACATTATGATATCATCAATATAATATGAAATCATGCTGATTAAATAGATATATAACACTTAATAGACAAATAAAGCAAGGACTTAAGCATACAATAACACAATTTTATTGTTGTTTATGCCAACCAATATACATTTAACAATAAATGGGTTCAAAACAGACTTGAAAAATATGTATGTTGACTAGCTGTAAGAGTTAGACTATGTTCAAAAAGTACCAATGACAGTTATGTCATTTACTTTGTTCTACTTTCTTAAACACAAGCACAATTAACACTTAGTTCTCTTAAAAGTCTAGCCTTCTGTCTTTCAGTTGTTGTTTTTTCTTTCTTTTTTTCTTTTTTCAAGGGGGGAATTTTGACACTGAGGTGGGGGGAAAAAATATACTTTTCAGGTGGGGGACTGGGGCCCCAAAAACAGCCAAAAGACAGCCCTGTATGCACTAGCCCCTTCAAACTTTGCTTATACTTGGAGGGTATACATCACAACGTGAAAAAGCAAATGTGAAATGTGACCTTGACTGTGTAAGCAAAGTACAGATAACTTGATTATTTTTATATTCGTCTTTTGCAGTTAGGTCACTGTATGCCTTAGGCCATTCAAACATTGTTTATAGTTATATCTTTGGTGGTACATTGCAAAGTGATAAAAAAAATGTGGATGTGACCTTGACCCGCCATGTAAAGGGCAGATAATTTAATAATTTTTACATTCATATTTTGTGTTCAGGTCACTTTTCCATCAACTGTATGCAATAATTTAGACCTTTCAATCTATTGGTTAGTACATCATAATGCGACAGAGGAAATGCTCCAAGCAAAGGGCCGATAGCTTAATAATAAATTTAACCTTTGTGTTTTGATCACTTTCTCATGAACTGTATGTGATAGACCTTTCAAACTTTGTTGATAGTTGCATCTTCGTTTGTACATAGGAACGTGACATAGGCAATGCAAATGTGACCTTCACCCTCCAAACAAAGGGCAGATAACTTAGTAGTTCTTACTTTTACGTCACTTTCTCGCAAACTATAATTAAGTGTTTATTTAGCCGCCGACCCTAACTTTTTTTATTGCAAAAAAATAGAATTAACCTATGAACCAAGGTTTCTTACAGAGAGAAAAAATAAAAACAAACAAATATTCCTCCAGTGAGATTTGAACCCACGACCCCTGGGGTTTCCAGTGTACATTACCAAATTATTAATATTGAAAATGGCCATAACCATGTATTATCTAGGTAGGTATTAATACCTTCCCCAGTATTTTTTTATCATATTAAAAGTGTTTTTCATTAACAAAAATAAGGTCATTAATAATAAAAGAAAGAATAAAAAAAACAGTTTTGCCTAAATATCTACCCTATATTTTTTAAGCTGTTAGAGGAAACAAACCTTTTTTTTTTTTGGCCTTATAGTTAATCTTTGGAAGATAATTTTTTTTTTTTTACCCTGTTGTGTCTTTGGGTAGTGCAATTTGGTCACAGGGATTTCATCCATGACTTTGACCTACCATTTTTTTAGTAAAGTATATTTTTGGATTGTTTTTCGCATTTTGTTTTTAAATGAATACACTAAATTGTCCTATATCAGCAAAATGTAAACTCCGTTGTTTTTAGTTATTAAAATATTTAACCAACTTTCCTTGAAACAATGTCCACCTCTTTTCTAAGTCCCGTCCCCGTTAGGCAAAATGTGTGAATCTGCAGCTTTTTTGTTAGGTTTTTTTTTTTCCTCCTTTCTCAAAAAACTAATTGTCCGAAAGCATTGGAATTTGGCACACATGTTCATTATCATTACAAAGCATTATGGACCATAACTCCGTCATATTTTTTCTGAATAAACCCTCTTTTTGACTTGGATTTTTTCAGTCCTATTCCAAATATATTGGCATACGTATTCATAGTCATTACACAGCAATATGTGATAAGTAGCGCAACTCTGTGATACATTTTACCAGAATTATCCCACATTTTCACTTTGATGTTTTTTTCATTCCATTATACATGGTACATATTTCATTATGCATGGCGTATACAACCTTATTACTGGTATGTGGTGCTTTCAAATGAATTGTGTTAAAAAATAATATTTTTTTTAAAGATCTTATTTGCAAGCATGATTAAAGTAAAAATGTTACTGTATGGATACACCGAGATGCTAATTTCAGTGCGTGATATGATTAAAGTAAAGATGTTACTGTATGGATACACCGAGATGCTAATTTCAGTGCTTGATATGGTTAAAGTAAAGATGTTACAGTATGGATACACCGAGATGCTAGTTTCAGTGCTTGATATGGTTAAAGTAACAGTGTTACTGTATGGATACACCGAGATGCTAATTTCAGTGCTTGATATGGTTAAAGTAACAGTGTTACTGTATGGATACACCGAGATGCTAATTTCAGTGCGTGATATGGTTAAAGTAACAATGTTACTGTATGGATACACCGAGATGCTCTTGATAAATGCTTCAACATTGCCATGTGTTCTTTTAAAATTCTTGTAACCGGAGGCCCTGGGTTCAATCCTCCATGACGCCACTGAGTTTTGTTGGTTAGTTTTTGGGCAAGACACATTCCCTTAGCATTGTCCGTCGGATGGGGACGTAAACCGGGCAGTCCCCTGTATCAGTCTATCCTCCGAGCACGTTAAAGAACCATAGGAATCTATTCAATAATAAGAGTAGGGCACGGTTCCCGGATTACTTTGTATCCTTCCCCTCTCTCTGGGGTGGCTCTAAATAACCTCTACTGTGTTGATGAGCCATTAAACAACATTCAGTTCCAATTCCTTTAAAATTCATTACATTTACAAACTTTGTCAATGTCTTTATATCAATGTTGGTAAACAACAGAGGCCACATTTCTTGAACAATATGAACCAAACTTGCACAGATTGTATATGACTTCGAAGAAGTTCTCTAATGGACCATTACTCAGGTGATCGATATAGGACCATCTTGGCTGTCTTGTTTAAGTTTCGGGTGGGGGTTGAAGGGGGGCGGGGGGGCAGGAAATAAAGTTTTTGTTATATCTCTTCATCAAACTTGAACACCACATTCCTCCCATTAACCACTGACCATATCCTGAAAACTAGGTCACTGTGACCTACTTTATCCAAAATATATCTTTTTTGTTTAAGTTTCGGCAGGGTGTGGGGGTGGGGGTGGGGAGGGTGCAGGAAATAAAGTTTTTGTTACATCTCTACATTACTATGTCCGATCTTCATCAAACTTGAACAGCACCTTACTCCCTTTAACCACTGACCATACCCTGAAAACTAGGTCACTGTGACCTACTAAAAGCTCTTTTAAATAGTTTCATAAAACACACAGGCACTTATCTTTCACATTTTTGAAAACCCGGCTTTAACGCCACCAGGCTTTTGTCTCTTGTTATATTCATATTTAGGTATATATCTTTTGTCCACAGAAATACAGATCCAACACAATTTGAAATATTTGAGCCCAAACTGACATAACGAGGCTAAAACAAAAACATGTTCAAATGAGTTGTAGAACAATGAAATTTAGTTTAAATTCTTTTTAAGATTTTTAGCTCTACTTGCCGAAGACCAGCAGAGCTTATGGGATGGTGAGTTGTCTGTCGCCGGTCGTTGTCCATCGTCCGTTAACTTTTGCCTTGTGAACAAGATAGGGCCTTCATTATTAATCGGACCTTTACCAAATTTTGCCAGGGTCTTTATATCAATGAAACCTTGTACAAGTTCGAAAACCAGCAAGCTCAGAAGTTTCACTGGAGTTATGGCCCTTGATTTTCTGGAAAATGTCATGTGCTGGCTTGTGTACACTCTAGCAACTTCATTTATTGTTTAATCTTTACCAAACTTTGTCAATATCTTTGTATCAGTGAAAGCAATGAAAGCTTGGACAAGTTTGAAACCCAGCCAGATTGAAAAGTAACACCCGAGTCATGGCTCTTGTTTTTCTGAAAAAACACGCAATATTCTGCCTTGTGAGCGTATGTGTGTCTCGCTCTGTCCATCCAGCGGGTTGTATGATTGAAATAGGTATATATGATAGCGTCTCCATGGGCGAGGTTTTAATGACGTGTGTCTTCTTGCCTCTCTCCGCTGTGGGTTCAAATCCCACTGGGAGCTAGTGAGGGTGTCGATTCTTAGGATGGCAGTGTACAGTACTGGTTTTACCCAGGAAAAGTGGGTGGTCTGTCTCCACCACATAAAAATGGAATTATATACAACCTCACATGTGTTGAAAATGACGTAAAACACCATACACACAAACAAACAAACGGGTATATATGGAATGCTCAAATAAAAAATGAAAACCACACAGGGGACGCAAACACAAACACTTTGCTTTTTCCATTGTTCTTGTTCAGCATGTTAAGAAAATGTCAACAGAGTGAAAGTATAATATAAATCAATAATCAGAACGAATGTAAGATTCTATTGATCACATAACTCACATATCGACTTTTATTGCATTTTGCCTGACGCTTTAACACGCGAAACCTACATAAACCATGGGAATTGGATCATAGTCATTATCGATTTCTTTTGACAGTGCATACTCGGCTTATTTGCATACTTATAAAACTAGTTTCATATAGACTGCTATTTGGAAATTGTCCGTGATTTTCACTTTAATATATCAGTGACGTCAACCAGTTTATGAGTTTGTAGTAGAAATAGAAGATTTTACATGAGTACTCATTCATTAGTGAATTTATTAAACGAGTTGGCAAAATGATATAATGTGAGGCTCTTGCCGAGTATTGTATCCTTTTTGCTAACGTGTTGAATAAATATAAATCAATAATCAATGAGAACGAATGGTAAATTCTATTTATCACATAACTCACATATCGACTTCTATTGCATTTTGCCTGTCGCTTTAACTCGCGAAACCAACATAAACTGTGGGAATTGGATCATAGACATTATAAATTTCTGTTGACAGTGCATACTAGGCTTATTTTCATACTTATATAACTAGTGGCATATCAAAAATATAGAATTGTGTTATTCCGTTCCCACACCGTAAGTTATGTGACAAAAACTGTTATCAGATGAAATACAAATTCAGACATACTAGTAAATTTTACGAGGAAAAACAATTTTTGAGGCCAGATATCTTTACTTGTCCAGTTGAGCATGTTGCTAAAAGTTTTCACTTGCCCAAAACAACTTTTAATTTGTCCCGTGCATCCGGCAACTGACATACATCAAAAACTGTTGTTAGTCCCACACCGGTCCCGGGGGGGAACTATAGGTTTGCACCCTGTCCGTCTGTCCATAAGTCCGTCCGTCTGTCCTTCCAAAATGCTTGTCTGGGCCATATTTTCAAGACTTTAATATACCAAACTTGGTATGTGAATACATCTTGGGATAGCGGTGTGACGCGTACCAAAAATGGTCACTGTGATCTCTGTCATAGAAAATGCTTGTCCGGACCGTATTTTCAATACTATAAACTTAGAGATACCAAACTTGATATTTGAATACATCTTGGAATAGCAGTGTCTCGCATACCAAAATAAGGTCACAGTGACCTTGACCTGTGACCTCTGTCATAGAAAATGTTCCGAAAATGCTTGTCCTGGCCATATTTTCAATACTATAACACTTAGAGATACCAAACTTGGTATGTGAATACATCTTGGGATAACGGTATGTCGCATACCAAAATAAGATCATTGTGACCTTGACCTCTGTCATAGAAAATGCTTGTCCGGATCGTATTTTCAATACTATACACTTAGAGATATCAAACTTGGGGTGTGGATACATCTTTGGATAGCGGTGTGTCGCGTACCAAAATAAGGTCATTGTGACCTTGGCCTTCATCTTTGACCACCATCATAGAAAATGTCTGGAAAATGTTTGTCTGAGCCGGTGGGGTACTATGGATTGCCTTGCAATTCTTGTTAAATATGTCAAATAGACTCCTGACTTTTCATTTTGCAAAGTTGTGTCCCTCTGCATAAAACTTTAACCTGCAACCTAACGAAGCTCATAGGTTGATAAACTATGGCGACTTTATACAGTTCTTCCTTATCAGATATTATAATGCCAAAACACATGTTCAGTAATTCTGAATTTCTATGTCCTTCTGCAATTCTTTTCGATCAAGATATAATATTATTTGGTTTAATATAGTAGTTTTCTATTGTTGAAATGTATGCATTTATTCCAGCACCTCTCCAAATTTGTCAGAACCATTGAGTAGGGTACTGTTGATAATCAGTTTGACTTGCATAACTGTGATCTCATATTTCATACTTCTATAGACGGATCCCTATAAAAGCATAAAGAGTGAGGTCACTAAGAAGCAGATCAAATTGTGTGTCAGAAGTACCAGTCCATTGTTGTGATAATTTTGGAATGAGAAATGATGGAATAAGGCCAAAGCTTCAATAATAGCAAACAAGGGTCCTAAACCTGATTTTTTTTTAATGCTACTTCCATCCATCCAAAATCGCGTCTCAGCCATTTCTCTGCAACTTAACTCAAGGGAATTTTGTCAAACTTCACACAAATGTTCATCACAATAAGGAGGTGTGTCGCGTGCAAGAATCATGATCGTATCTCAAACATCTAGGTCACACTTGGAGGTCAAAGGTAAACAATTGTGAAAAAAACATGTCTTGGCCATTACTTGGAAACTACTGATGGGAGTTGCGTCAAACTTCGCACAAATGTTCATCACAATGGGAAGAATCATGTCGGTGCCTAAGAGGTCAAGGTCACAGTTAGGCAGATGGTTTGCAGTGCCATGGACACATTTCTTGTTTTACATACTTTTGTTTTCCTATCTGGCTGTCTGTCCGTAAGATTTGTTTAGCGACTACTCTGAAACTATTGGATAGATTTTCATGAAATTTTACAGGAGTGTTAATTGCCCATTATGTCTAGTTGATCCTCTGAAAAATTTATGTTGATGTGAAATCCAAGATGGCCACCAAAGCTAAAAATAGATTTTTAAAAATCAAGTTTGTAGCGACTACTTTGAAACTATTAAGTGATACTGATATGAGACTTTTTCTAAAATGATCAGCATGACAAGATGTTGGTCCTTGTTGAAAAAATAAATTGATGACTGCCATTGGCCATCTTTTGTTTACAGAGTGATATTGTAAAACTTTCCCATAAAACCTAGTTGATCCAAGCAAATATTCATGTTGATGTGAAATCCAAGATGGCCACCAAAGCTAAAAATAGATTTTTAAAAATCAAGTTTGTAGCAACTATTTCTAAGATATTGATATGGAACTTGTTTTAAAAAGATCAGCATGACATGATGTTGGTCCTTGTCGAAAATTATTTTGATTCAACATTAAACATGGCTGCACGGCATATTTGTTTACATATTCATATAGTAAAGCCTTATAGTGACTACTCTGAAACTACACGATGGATTGTTCATGAAACTTGCTCTTAATGTCTAGTTGATCCTAGCAAAAATTCAGCAAAAAAACATAAGTGATGTTGATTTGGAATCTTTACTGGCACGACATGTCATAACCAAAATAAAATTTATTTCAGTTCAATGTCAAACATTGCCGCCAGTGGCCATCTGTTTACATAGAATTATATTGGAAAAATGTATGGCGATTACTCCTCTGAAACTACTTCATGGATTTTTATGAATCTACAAGAATGTTGCTCTTGATGTTAAGTTGGTCCTAAGTAAAAACCAGGTTGGTCGGCAATTCAAGATGGTGGTCAAAGCTATAAATAGATTTTAAAAATTCAGCATTGTGGCGACTACATCTCAAAAACTAAGTGATATGGAACCTTTACTGACTGACATGACTTGTAGTTGGTCCTAAACAAAAAACAAAATTCTTTATGATTCAATGTAAAAAATGGCAACAAACGGCCATCTAATTGTGGTTACTACTTCTGAGATTGCTGGTCCTATTTCCGTAAAAACTTCACAGGTTCCAATAGCTGATCTAGCTACTAAATTATATCAGTAGAGCTTCAAGGTCACTGACCTTGTTTATGCTTACACAACTATCACCAACCCCCACATGGAAAACCTGCTCTTTTTTTTTTTGCATGCTCCCAAAGGGCGGCATATAATAGTCGCTCCGTCAGTCTGTTCGTCCGTTTGTCTTTACAATCGTGTCTGATCAATTACTCTTGCATTCCTGGACGGAGTCGAAGTTCAAAACCACTTCGGGGGCATTTGTCACTTTGATATTTCTTGTTTTTACATATATTTGGTTTGTTTATTTATTCTTACACCTATAACACTTTATTCAGGCCTTTGGTGTGAGATTAGGAACCATGTTGATTAAAGGTTAGTGGGTTAAAGGTCAAGGTCGCCATGACCTTAAATGGGGGAAATAAGGGGAAATCAGCATTTTTTGCGATAATTTCAAATTTTATACAAATTCATGAAACACATTGCTCTTGGTCAGAGGAAAAACCCTATTGATTTTTAAGTCGGTCAAAGGTCAAGTTTGTCATGCCGCATGCAAATAGGTATTCCACCCGATGACTTAATAACACCTGCACTTGGGAAATTTTATAGGTATATTGATTTTGAGTCAGTTGGTCACCAGCACATGTTCCAAGTTATAACTCCAGGAGTATAATACTTACACTCATGAAACTTTGTAGGCACATTGCTCTTGGTTTAGAGAGAATCCTGTATCATTTGGTGTTAGTAGTTGAAAGGTCAAGGTCACCATGTCCTCATATGGACACAAACATTCCAAATGACAACCAAAGAAATATAATACCCACATTTATTAAACTTGTTGCATTGCTCTTAGTAAGAGAAGGAAACCTATTGCTTTGGGGTTCATTAGGTCATCAAGGTCACATTGATCTGACAGATACGGCATCACCACTGTAACTTATGAACTTAACAGAAACAGTACCCTTGTCAAAACAACAACCTGTATTGATTTTATGCTTAGTAGGTCACTGATCTGATCATGACAAATTCTTACCTGGCTATTATTCAACTATTTGATCTACATTCATGAAACTTATACAAATAGTGCTCTTGGTAAGAACATTGTCTAATTATGCTCCCCTTTGAAGAAGCAGGTGCATATTGCTTTGCAAATGTCGGTCGGTCGATCGGTTCTTCTGTCCCGAAATCGTGTCTTCGCAATAACTCAAGAAAAGCTGGCACTACAAACTTGAAACTTGGCATGAATGTTTATGTCATGGTGTAGTTGTGCACCTCCCCTTTCGGGTAGATTCCCATAAGAAATGTGGCCGTTTCCAAAGGTCCACTCCCATGCTCTTTTGTAAAAAAAGTCACTAAAAATTGCTGTCTTCGAGGTAACTCGAGACACTACAAACTCGAAACTTGGCAGGAAAGTTTGTGTCATGGTGAAGTTGTGCACCTCTCCTTTTCGGTAGATTCGCAAACTTGTAAAAAAAATCACTAAAAATTGCTCGTCTTTGCGATAACTCAAGATTACTCAAGAACAGCTTGCACTACAAACTCGAATCTTGCAGGAATGTTTGCCATGGTAGGTTGACGGGGAGGCATATATACGTAATGCCATTAAAAATGCAAGTTTGGTAGGAAGCGTGGATTTCGCATAATTCCGATTTTACTTCATTCAATACATAAATTTTATTGGTCACCAGATTTATAGGGAATGTCGATCATTTCTAACATGTACATAACACTATAATCAATCTTGGAGACATTTTAATTAAAAATAAACACAAAAACTAAACACAAATTAAAAACTTGCACTTTTAATTGTGTTGAGTATATGTTTTACAAACATCTCTTGTTTTATTATGGTATAGGTTGTCCGTCTGTCCGTAAACTTTTTGCATTCATCACAACTCCGAACAAGCTCATGAAGCTTATAGATACATTGCCCTAGGTTAGAGGAGGAACCCTAATGTTTTTGGGCCCAGTAGGTCAAAGATCAAGGTTACAGTAACCTTATATGAAAATATGCTTTCTGCACAATAACTTAAAAATCCTAACATCTGCGCTAATAAAACTTCATAAGAACATTGCCCTAGGTGAGAGGAGGAACTCTATTGTTTTGGCCAGTATTTCAAAGGTCAAGATCACAGTGACCTTATATCGCAATATGCATTTGGCAGAATAACTTGAAAACTGCAACACCTATGCTTGTAATGTACATTTTCCTAGGTGGGAGGAGGAACACTATCACTTTTGGGGTCAGTAGATCAAAGGTCAAAGTCAAAGTGATCTTATATGGAAATATGCATACCGCACAATAACTTGACAACTGTAACACATGCACTCATAAAACTTCATAGATGCATTGCCCTTGTTGAATGCATAAACCCCTATTTATTTTGGGGTCAGTAGGTCAGAGGTCAAGGTTACTGACCGTATATGGAAATATGAAACCCGCATGATAACTTCAAAACTGTAGCACCTACACTCCTGAATCTTTATAGGCTCATCACCCTTGTTGAAAACAGGAACCAAATTTATTTTGGGGCCAATCATAGGTCAAGGTCACAGTGACCTTATATGGACATATAACTTCAAAACTAACACCTACAATCATAAAACTTAATAAATACATTGGCCTAGTTAAAAGGAGGAACCCTATTGTTTTTGTGGCCAGTAAGTAAGTCAAAGATCAAGGTCACAGTGCCATTATATGGAAATAGGCATTCCGCATAATTACTTCGAAACCTACATTCCTACAGGTATATTGCCCTTGGTGAGAGGAAGAATCCTATTCCATTGCATTTAGCAGGTCAATGGTCCCACTGATGAAACTCCACTCTCATACTCTTTCATGTGGACATTGATGTTGGTAAGTGTCACCATGACCTTATGTGGCAATACACATTCTACCTAATAACTTTGAAACCACAACACTCACACTCCTGAAACTCGATAGGTACATTGCCTTTGATCAGAGGAACCTTGTTGCATTTGGTGCCACTGAGTTTCGTCGGTGTGTTCTTGGGCAAGACACTTTCCCTTAGCCTCGTCCGTCGGATGGGGACGTAAACCGGGCGGTCCCGTGTATCGGTCTATCCTCCGATCACGTTATAGAACCATAGGAATCTATTCAATAATAAGAGTAAGGCACGGTTCCCGGATTCCTATGTATCCTTCCCCTCTCTCTGGGGCGGCTCTATATAACCTATACTGTGTTGATGAGCCTTCAAACAACATTCAGTTCAGTTCAGTTCACTTTGTCAAATGTCAAGGTCTCCAGTACATTTTCCAAGTGAAAACTCCAGGATTACATTGCCTGAACTCTATTGATTTAATGCAGTGGGTCAAAGGTCAAGATGGTCATGACCTTATATGGAAATAGGCATTCCTCAAGATAATTTTGAAACTATAGCACCCACACTCATGAAATTTTATAGGTATATTGACTTTAGTGAGAGTATGAATTGAATCTATTGATTTTGGGTCAGTTGTCAAAGGTCAAGGTCATCATGATATCATTTGGAAATAGGCATTTTGTGCAATAACTTGAAAACCCTAACACATTCACACCAGAAACTGCATAGGTACATTTCCCTTGGTAAGAGGGAATCCTATTTCATTGCAATTGGCAGGTCAATGGTCAACATCAAAACCATAACACTCCAAAGCTGAAACTTCAAATGGACATTAATTTTGATGTTGGCAAGAGTCACTATGACCTTATTTGGAAATAATATTCTGTCATATAACTTTGAAACCACAACACTCACACTTCTGAAACTTCATAGGTACATTTGCTTTTGGGGTGACTAGGACAAAGGTCAAGGTCACCAATATATATTCCAAGAGAAGGTCCAGAAGTATAATACCTACACTCATGAAACTTTGTAGATACATTGCCCTTGGTGAGAGGAGGAACTTGACGACAATAGCCGAAATATGATACCCACACTTATTAAACTTCATAGGTGCATTGTCCTTGTTGAACGGCGGAAGCCTATTACTTTTGGGTTCAGTAGGTCATTGACCTGACAATGACTGAATGTTAAGACATTTTCCGCACTGTAATTTGTAACTATTAGACATACAGTTTTAAAATTGTACCCATGTTAATGCAACAACCCCTATCGTTTTTAAGCTTAGTAGGTCAAATGTCAAGGTCACTGTGACTTGATCATGACAAATTCCTTCCCGGATCCTATTCTCAAACTATTTGAGCTTCAATCTTGAAACTATACAAATAGTGCTCTGGGTTAAACAACATCCTCTATCAGTTATTTTTTTGTTAGAAGGTCAAAGGTCAGGGTTATGTTGACCTGATACCTAGGAAATGCTTTTAACGTACAATCTATGAAACGGTGTATATTTCTCTGATAGATGGCGCTCTTTTTTTCTTTTTTGTCAGGAAGTCAAAAGTCAAGGTCGTATTGACCTGACACCTCGGATATGCTTTTAACATAAAAACTTTAGCAAATGGGCATACAATTTTTAGCTTGAAAAGAATGTGGTTGCTCTAAAAGAGAAAACAATGGGGAAAATAAACCAAACGGAATTTAGAATTAAAGTCCTTTTATTAAGAAAATATACCAAAATACGATTAAAAAGCAGGAAACATATCCTGTGGGGTGATTAAACAATACCCAAAACAGATTAAAAGCTTGGGTAGTGAAACCACTCATCAACAAATGGGAGTGTTTTAAAATCTGTCTGTCACTTAATGACACACTAACCTTATTACTTACCTTAACCATACCCTAACTTTTCTTAACCCTAACTATTACCCTAATCCTAGCCACTAGCTGTACCATAAACAACTTGACCTAAACACTTACTAACCCAGTGTATACACGAATAAGTAAGTCGCAGACAGATTTTAAATTCTTGTATCCTATAATTTTTTATATATATATATAACCACTTAATGGTCTTCATTGTAATATAAGCAAACTAAATTACTGTCAGTACCGGCAACAAACAGTCGTGCTAAATGCTCTTCAAAGATGTATGTATAACTCCCAGGTTACAAAAAATGACATACCAGTTTTTCTCATCAACTTGAGCTATAAGATCTGAAAATATGAAAAACAAGAGCACCAGCTAATGAGGCATTGTACTCCCTTTGGCATTAAGCATTTTTCTTGCCTTTTCGACGAAGTCGCTTTCTCACATGTTATAACAGTGCATGCACTAGACACTGCACTATACACTCCAATCAAAGGGCAGATAATCATTTTTACATTCAACTATTGCTTATAGTTGTATCTTGGGTGGTACATCGCAACATGACAAAGCAAATCTCGATGTGACCTTGACCCTCCAAGCAAAGAGCAGATAATCATTTTTACATTCAACTTTTGCGTTTGTCACTTTCTCACAAACTGTATGCACTAGACCCTCCAAACTTTGCTTATAGTTGTATCTTGGGTGGTACATTGCAACATTTCAAAGTAAATGTGGATATGACCTTCATTCTCCAAAACCCGTTTTCGGGCATTTGTTGATTTACGTATATAATTTATATTACTACCATTTCATCCCTTACTTGTAAATAGTTTTATTAGCTCTACTGATCAGAGATCAGCAGATCAGTAGAGCTTAAGCCATAGTGCGGCGTCCGTCGCCCGTCTGTCCGTCGTCCGTCTGTCCGTAAACTTTTTTTTGTAGCGACTTCTCCTCGGAAACTTCTAAATGGATTTTCATGAAACTTTACAGAAATGTTGCCCATGAAGTCTAGTTGATCCTAGCAAAAATTCATGTTGATGTGAAATCCAAGATGGCCGCCAGATCTAAAAATAGGTTTTTAAAAAACAAGTTTGTAGCGACTTCTTCATGAAAACTATAAGTGATATTGATATGGGACTTTTTCTAAAATGATCAGCATGACATGATGTTGGTCCTTGTCGAAAATCGTTTTGATTCGACGTTAAACATGGCTGCCAGCGGCCATCTTTGTTTACATAGAGTTATATAATGAAAACTTGTAGCAACTACTCCTCTGAAACTACTTGACGGATTTTCATCAAACTTCACAGGAATGTTGCTCTTGATGTCTAATTGATCCTAGCAAAATTTCAGGTCGGCCCGAAATTCAAGATGGCCGCCACGGCTAAAAATAGATTTTTAAAAAAGAAGTTTGTAGCGACTACGTCTTGAAAACTATAAGTGATATTGATATGGGACTTTTTTGTAAAATGATCAGCATGACATGATGGTTATAAGAAACAAACATTATTTTGATTCAACGTTAAACATGGCTGCTGGACATGGCTGCCAGCAGCCATCTTTGTTTACATAGAGTTATATAGTAAACACTTGTAGCGACTAATCCTTTGAAACTACTTGGAAGATTTTCATGAAACTTTACAGGAATGTTGCTCTTAATGTTTAATTGATCCTAGCAAAATTTCAGATCGGCCAGAAATTCAAGATGGCCGCCACAGCTAAAATTAGATTTTTTAAAAAAGAAGTTTGTAGCGACTACGTCTTGAAAACTATAAGTGATATTGATATGGGACTTTTTGTAAAATGATCAGCATGACATGATGGTTATCAGAGTCAAACATTATTTTGATTCGACGTTAAACATGGCTGTCAGCGGCCATCTTTGTTTACATAGAGTTATATAATGAAAACTTGTAGCGACTATTCCTGTGAAACTACTTGACGGATTTTCATGAAACTTCACAGGAATGTTGCTCTTGATGTCTAATTGATCCTAGCAAAATTTCAGGTCGACCGGAAATTCTGTAGCGACTACTTCCTGAAATCAAAATCAATCAGTACAGCTTCAATTAACCTCTTGTCTTTATATACTTACATTAATTTTTTAATTAATCCTTCATTTTTTCATCATTCATCAGTTTTTTCGCACAATATGACCTATCTATGTGTCGACGTGCCGTAAAACACCATTCATTCATTCATTCATTCTCCAAGCAAAGGACAGATACTCATTTGTACATGCAACGTTTGTGTTGAGGTCACTCTCACAAAATGTATGCACTAGACCTTCAAACTTTGGTTATAGTTGTATCGTGGGTGGTACATCGCATCATGACAAAGCAAATGTGGATATGACCTTGACCCTCCAAGCAAAGGGCAGATAACAATAATTTTTACATTCAACTTTTGCATTTAGGTCATTTTCTCACAAACTGTGTGCACTAGATCCTTCAAACTTTGCTTATAGTTGTACCTTGGGTGGTACATCGCAACATTTCAAAGCAAATGTGGATATGACCTTCATTCTCCAAACATTGGACAGATAATCATTTGTACATGCAATGTTTGCGTTTAGGTCACTCTCACAAAATGTTTGCACTAGACCTTCAAACTTTTGTTGTAGTTGTATCTTGGGTGGTGCATCGCATCATGAAAAAGCTAATGTGGATATGACCTTGACCCTCCTAGCAAAGGGCAGATAACTTATTAATTTTTACATTAAACTTTTGCGTTTAGGGTCACTTTTTCACATTTCACAAACTGTGCACTAGACCCTTCCAACTTTGCTTATAGTTGTAACTTGGGTGGTACATCGCAACATTTCAAAGCAAATGTTGATATGACCTTCATTCTTCAAGCAAAGGACAGATGATCATTTTTACATGCAAAGTTTGCGTTTAGGCCACTCTCACAAAATGTATGCACTAGACCTTCAAACTTTGGTTATAGTTGTATCTTGGGTGGTACATGGCATCATGACAAAGCAAATGTGGATATGACCTTGACCCTCCAAGCAAGGGGCAGATATAACTTAATAATATTTACATTCAAATTTTGCGTTTAGGACACTTTCTCACAAAATGTATGCACTAGACCTTCAAACTAATCGCATCATGACAAAGCAAATGTGGATATAACCTTGACCCTCCAAGCAAAGGGCAGATAACTTAATAATTTTTTCTTTCAACTTTTGCGTTTAGGTCACTTTCTCACAAACTGTGTGCACTAGACCCTTCAAATTTTAATTATAGTTGTATCTTGGGTGGTACATCGCAACATTTCAAAGCAAATGTGGATATGACCGTCATTCTCCAAGCAAAGGACAGATAATCATTTTTACATGCAAAGTTTCAATTAAGGTCTCTCACAGTATGTATGCACTAGACCTTTCAACTTTGGTTATGGTTGTATCTTGGGTGGTACATCACATCAAGACAAGGCAAATGTGGATATGACCTTGACCCTCCATGCAAAGGGCAGATAACAGATAATTTGTTCATTCAACTTTTGCGTTTAGATCACTTTCTCCCAAACTGTGTGCACTAGACCCTTCAAACTTTACTTATAGTTGTATCTTGGGTGGTACATCGCAACATTTCAAAGCAAATGTGGATATGACCTTCATTCTCCAAGCAAAGGACAGATGATCATTTCTACTTGCAAAGTTTGCGTTTAGGTCACTCTCACAAAATGTATGCATTAGACCTTCAAACTTTAGTTAAAGTCATATCTTGGGTGGTACATCGCATCATCACAAAGCAAATGTGGATATGACCTTGACCCTCCATGCAAAGGGCAGATAACAGATAATTTGTTCATTCAACTTTTGCGTTTAGGTCACTTTCTCAAAAACTATGTGCACTAACTAAGACCCTTCAAACTTTGATTATAGTTGTATCTTGGGTGGTACATAGCATCATGACAAAGCAAATGTGGATATGACCTTGACCCTCCAATCAACGGGCAGATAATAATTTTTACATTCAACTTTTGAGTTTAGGTCATTTTCTCACAAAATGTATGCACTAGACTTTCAAACTTTGGTTATAGTTGTATCTTCAGTAATACATCGCATCATGACAAAGCAAATGTGGATATGACCTTGACCCTCCAAGCAAGGGGCAGATAACTTAATACTTTTTTCATTCAACTTTTGCTTTTAGGTCGCTTTCTCACAAACTGTGTGCACTAGACCCTTCAAACTTTACTTATAGTTGTATCTTGGGTGGTACATCGCAATATTTCAAAGCAAATGTGGATATGACCTTGACCCTCCAAGCAAAGGGCAGAGAACTTCATAATTTTTTCATTCAACTTTTGTGTTTTAGGTCACTTTCTCACAAACTGTGTGCACTAGACCCTTGAAACTTTAATTATCTTGGGTGGTACATTGCAACATTTCAAAGCAAATGTGGATATGATCATTCTCCAAGCAATGGACAGATAATCATTTTTACATGCAACGTTTGCGTATAGGTCATGCAACGTTTGAATCATTTTTACATGCAACGTTTGCGTATAGGTCATGCAACGTTTGCGTTTAGGTCACTCTCACAAAATGTATTTACTAGACCTTCCAACTTTGGTTATAGTTGTATCTTGGGTGGTACATCATATCATGACAAAGCAAATATGGATATGACCTTGACCCTCCAAGCAAAGGGCAGATAACTTAATCATTTTTACAGGCAACGTTTGCGTTTAGGACACTTTCTCACAAATAGTATGCCAGGGCTGTCTTTCTACCATGGGGGAATGGGTCCGGGTCCCTCAGAGGGGGAATTTTCGCGTCAATTTCAGTAAAAGGGGGAATTTTGCATGAAAGTTCAAACATCCATAACACATTATGATATCATCAATATAATATGAAATCATGCTGATTAAATAGATATATAACACTTAATAGACAAATAAAGCAAGGACTTAAGCACACAATAACACAATTTTATTGTTGTTTATGCCAACCAATATACATTTAACAATAAATGGGTTCAAAACAGACTTGAAAAATATGTATGTTGACTAGCTGTAAGAGTTAGACTATGTTCAAAAAGTACCAATGACAGTTATGTCATTTACTTTGTTCTACTTTCTTAAACACAAGCACAATTAACACTTAGTTCTCTTGGAATTCTAGCCTTCTGTCTTTCAGTTTTTAGCTCTACTGATCAGAGATCAGCAGAGCTTATGCCGTGGTGCGGCGTCCGTCGTCCGTCTGTCTGTCCGTAAACTTTTTTTTGTAGCGACTTCTCCTCTGAAACTACTGAATGAATTTTCATGAAACCGTACAGAAATGTTGCCCATGAAGTCTAGTTGATCCTAGCAAAAATTCATGTTGATGTGAAATCCAAGATGGCCACCATATCTAAAAATAGGTTTTTAAAAAACAAGTTTGTAGCGACTTCTTTATGAAAACTATAAGTG